>CM062818.1:1193630845-1193893505 GCA_031772625.1 Pinus tabuliformis
AAGCAAAAAAATACATATATCATTTAGAGTAAACAAGATAGCTGGAATACAATACAATATATGCATGAAACATGTTGGCTCTATTATATTAAGAAGTGTATGTTCTAGTCATACAATACATCCATGTCCAACCACTAGTTCCGATAGTGAAATGTTACAGCCACAATCGCCTGCTCCTCCAAAGAGATATACTAGCTCTATGTAGTGGAGAAGCCAAGGCATGTTACAATATTGTCCACGCTTTGTCTAAGATACTCTTATCAAAGCTTGGATGACCAAAAGTATCTACAATGAGTTATGAGGTACTATTTATAGCAGAGGGTGGGGTGACCCTTGACATTCCCCTTTGAGACCAATCATCTATCCTCATGACTCTTCAAATACTCTATGATTGTTACATTCAACTATCGACACTTGAACTTCCACTTGAAAAGACATTACATCGCAATGCACATGTGCCCATGTGAGACAAAACGGCTTGAGCAAGCCATGAAAGACATCAATGACACTCAGACCATTATGGTGGGACCAACTCTTTGACATGCTTGAGATGGTTGAAGGTGGTGAGGTGATGCCAAGCTTGGTTGTCTGTGATGGTGTCCATGTGCTCAATGATGACATCTTGTTGAAGCGACCTCTTGCCTTCATTACTTCTGGGTGCATTGAGATGGCTCCTCTATCCAACTCGTTTGGTAGCATGGACATCGTCATCCTGGTGTGACCAGACCAAAAACATGTTGATGCATAGTGTCTGTGTTGTTATCCAAACATGTGCTGATGGCCGTGCACATCACCTTGTTGAGGTACAAGTTCAACGCCAGTTAGACTTGCTTCTTGTCTTTGCCTTGGTGAGTTTGCCAAATGGGTGGGATCGCATGCATGCGCACAATGATATCCATGTTACTACATTCCCTTGCATGCGATCAACGACACTGCTCACCTTGTCTGCTCTGTGCTAGCTACTCGGATGGATCTATGACTTGTACGGGTGCAGTTTCATCCATCTGTGCATGTTGTACAGGAGAAACTCCTTCTCTTGTCTATGCAGCTCATGTTCTTCCTTGAGTTGTTGCTTCAGAAATACAACTCCTTATCTATTCCATTCTCTACCTTCGTGTGATCTTCATGTCGCACTGTCACTTCATAGCCTCAATCTCCAAAGTTTCTTTCATCACAAGTGAATATGCTTATGCTTTCAACTTTGTTCCGTGTCTGTGTTGTCAACAACCTCTCCCTTGTATTTGTTGCTCGTAGGTGTGCTACCTTCTACTGCTACTGATGGTGCTACTCGCTGTGAGGTTGCTGCCATATTATCTTGATGTCCTTGTCTATGAACAACTTGATGTTTTCATAGGTAGGCAAGCTCATAGACACTTGCTTGGCTGCACCCCCATTGTGCTCTCAACTATGTCCTTTGACTCTGCTCTCCTGAAGGCCATTATACTTGTGTTGTTGAGAGACAAATAAACACCTATGATACCTGGAGACATAGAAACACTCATGGCAATAAATTTGTTAGTCGAAAACCAAAACAAACTTGAGGACTGACTTGCAACATACTTGTGTGATTGAAAGTGATAGTTCCACAATTTCCACCAGGAAGTTGGGGGACTGATTTCCAAAATTGTGCAAGGCATAGTTCGGGTTATGAGGAGGCTGACTGACTGTTGGAACTGCGCAATCCACACTCCAACCTAGCCTACTGAGGACTGAAACTACGCAACACACAATTTTAGTCACCAATGACATGTAACCAGCAAACTGCATTGCACAATTTCTGGGGCTAGTAGGACATTGCATCCAAGAATTGCGCAATGCAAGCCTAGAGGTCAGTGCTTGGCTAGACTTGTGCAACTTCTGGAGGGAAGGTAGAGCCTTCGCTTCTGGAAATGCATAGTGCTAGCCAAGCAAGGCATGGTCTAGGAAAAGGTAGCCCAATCCACCTGATGGGCAAATGAAAACATGAGAAGTCTGAATGCATGGTGAGATGAGTGCAAACAAGAGCGAATGACCATACATGCAAAAAACAAGTGCATGATTTAGAAAACAAGAAAGCACGCATGTATGTGAAGCGAGTTACCACAACAACAATCGTTCGTGAAAAACAGTGTCATGCATGCGACAACGGTGAGATGCGAATGAAAACTGAAATGATGCTTCTACATGCTAACATACATCAAAATGACAACAAGTGCTCACTGAAATCAAGCAAACAACACTCACATGAAGAAAAACATAGAAAGAGACAAAAACGCAATGCAATACAAGAAAAGCGGGCTAACCGCAAAATGACTGAGCTAAATGTGCCGACGACTCCTAGATGCAATATGGGATGTCAGAGCTGCAAGGTTGATGTGAGGAATGGGTTCTGCAATGTCTGGTTGATGAGTTTCGATAAAGTCGAGGTTGTGACACGCATGCCACAAATCTAGGAAAAGTGACACTTGGTGGGAGTTTTCTTAAATGATCCATGCAAGTAACCTCCAACTACTAAAAATAGATCACTGAAACAAGGTATGCATTTGCATGCTACCTTGGGAGAAACAGTCCATGCATGAAAATCAGTGTTGTTATGTCCTTAAGGAAACCAGTCAACCTGAAGGCACATGCATTGGTATGCTCAGTTGAGGGGAAAAAATGCACATTTCAGGGAGGGAGCTAGGCTAGCTTCCCAGAAGGATTACGCAATTTCTAGGCAGAGTAGCTGACTACTCCCAAGAATTTCACAATTTCGGGACTGAGCAGTTCTGCTGGGAGGAATTGCGCAATTTCCCAGTGAACAGTGACAGGAAGATTTGCAGAATTCTGGAGCTCAGCAAGCTGCGAGATAGAATTGCACAATTTTTGGAGGGAAGGCTAGTTCCCCTCTAGAATTTTGCAATTTCTTAAGGGAGCTGCTCAGCCTGCAGCTAGACCAAGTCTGGTGAAACAACCTGTGAGGGGGATGCAACAAGCTTTGATGGGCAAGCTGTCATTCTACAAGAAAATCACTGAAGCTTGTGTACGTGACAAGACAAGACATGCTGTTGTGAAAGGTTGGTAGGGAGGCTCCAAAACGAAGCTAAGGAAAAATTTTGGAGGGTGGTTGTAGTCGCTACAAGAGGTCCCCAAAAGCTTCTATTGAATGAGGTGAGGAAATTTTTTGTCCACCTTCTTTTTGGTGTACCATTTAACTTTTCCTAGAAGTTGTCCCTTCAAACGAATCTGGAAAATGTCATGTTGCCCCTGTCTTGTAGTTCTAGATGATCCAGGTGGCTTGAGACACCCTGAGAAGTGCAAGAGGCTCGGTAATGGTCAAAATTGAAAGTGGTCAAATTGTGACAAACCCAACACCAGATCGAAGTGCTCTTTGCCATGATTCCAACTGTATGAACGACGGTCAAATTTGAGCTCGTATGAGGAAGGTAGAGCAAGTCAAAGATGTGGTCAAAGTTGGGAGTGTGTCAGGTCTAAGTATTCTACAATTTTACTAATTCCTAGGCGTGGAAACATAGCTCCCGAGAGCGACCGAAATTGTGGCCTACTTAATTTACCTAATAACCCTTATTTTCGGCAAATTAAAAAATCATTATTCTGTTTAATAAAAAAAAAAGATTATTAAATTGGGGGGCGATCCATAACCCCCACCACCCCCACTCGACACCACCATTGCCACTTGTCACCCACAGGCATCAGGGCTTGAACCCAGCCGACGAGCCTAGCCGACCCGCCTCCTGGGCACCTCCACACAAAACAAACAACAACATAAAAATCAAACCAAACCCGCCAACCGTTTGTTAACAAAAATGCACTGGAAAATGACTAAAGACTAGAGGTGGAGGGTTTGAAACCATGACCTCTACCCTCCTAAAATCCTCCGATACCACAGAGCCATAAGGCTAGCTTTGTTATCTCTGCCTCAAAATTTTCATAAGAGAAGCAATTAGAAATGCGTAGGGGAGAGCAGGGGGCTAGAGTGGAGAGGAACCACAAGCCACGCAGTTCCAGGAGGCAGAACCATGCCCAGGCAAAGCCATGAGTTGCAGTTCCAGGAGGTGGAACCATGATGGAACACATTTCGAGATAGAGAATCTTTTGTAGAGAATATTCCTTGCTCCCTGAAAGATTCCACAGGGAGGTAAATTTTCATTTTGTCAGAATGATATGATGTTTATTGTCATTTTAACTAGAATTTCATAGGGAATGTGATGGTGAAATTTGAATCACCATCTGAGCAATAGATTTGTAGATTCCCAACAGAGAGGAATCTTTGAAGAATCCTGAGGGAATCTTCTAGATTCCTTGGAGGCTAAAATTCGCTAGAGTCAGAATGTAGCCAACTTTATACTCAAAAGTCGCAAAATCTCACAAGGATCATGATGGTGAGATCAGAGTTGTGATCTGAGTTTCAGATCTCCAATCATCCCAAAGAACAAAATCTTTGGAGAGTCATGAGGAATCTAAAAGATTCCTACAGGCCCAGATTTTGACGGTGCTGGAATTCAACAAAAGGATAGTTGATTTTACACCTCTCGACGATAGAAATTCAATGGTGTAGTTAGTTTTTGAAGCTGAGCCTTCCATTTTTCAGCCAAATTTAGAGGTGAATATACATCAATGACTCATGTAATGTTTTCCTTCATAATTGCTGAGATGATGTATTATGTTTTGAGATCCCTGCTTGATGTTATGTTGTGGGATATATTTTGCCACATTATGTGAGATGTATTTAACTTGTCATACTATGTATTATTTTTGAGATCCCTATGTAACTATGTTGAAGGGATACTCATTGCCACATTGTGTGAGATCATGTTAAGTTGTCATTCTAAGAGGAAGCCTTCTTGAGTGAGAATTCATGTAATCGAAATGTCTCATGGAGAGAGAATGCACTCTTATTTGAGGGTGTATCTCCTTGCTATGAAAAAGAGACTTCCATTTCCATCATCATCATTTCCAACAGTATATGAAGTAGCCTCCACCATCTTGACACTGGGCCCAGAGATGTAGCCAACACTGGTGAACTCCGTTATAAAATGTATCGTGTTCTTGATTTAATCATCATTATCATGTTTCCTCTTGTTTAAGCATGCACATGTGGTTATTTTATGCTATTTAAATTAAATTCTAACAACATCACGAAGTAAAAGATCTTGGATAATTCCAGTAGTTGAAGGAACCCATATCAAGTTTGGTCTCAGAGAGGTCTTCTCATCGATGCGAATTGCGAGTGTGAACAATTGAATGTGCGGGAAGGGAGGATGACAAAGAAATTCATGAGGCCTTCCTGACGATGTCCAAAATGGTGGACATAATGTATGAAGCTTATGAGGAACAAGAGAAAGAAAGAGCAGAGAATGATGCTCCATCCACACCTTCTAGTGTACATTCATCGCTTTCATCCACTTTTCATCATTCGAATGAGGAGATCAACCAAAACCTTCAAGTAGATAATTTTAAATTTAAGATGGTTCTACGAGAAGAGAAAGAGGAGAAGAAATGATTGCAGCTTTAGTTGTGAGCCATGGGAGAGGCCTTGGAAGAATTGAAGTGCAACGACCAGAGTCTTGAAGCAGAGCATGCTAAGTTAAGGAGGCTTCTACAAGAAGGGAAAGAGAAGTAGAGACTAAAACTTCAACTACGAGCCACGGAAGAGGCCTTGGAGGAGTTGAAGAACAACGAAGGCTTACAACCCTCATCACCTGTTTCGAATCAACTATTGAGGTAAACAATGTTGATTTTTCTTCAGTTTCACCTTCACGTGATGTTATTTCTATTGGAAATGTGAAGGTACCAATTATAGGAACCATGAGACTCCTTACCAAGATGGGATACAAAGGAGGAGGACTTGGTGTTAATGGCCAAGCCATGACTCAGCCATTGGAGGTTGTGTAGATACCTCGATTCGTAGGTTTGGGATACATCAAAGGAGAATGCTCAAAGGTGTCAAAAGATTCTGAGACATTGTTGAAACCATTGAGGAAAGAAAATAATGGGAACACATCACCATTATCTGATGACAGTGTACATTTTAGAGAAATAGTTGAGGCAAGCTCTCATCACCATAATTGCACCAGAGACAATAAGGAGAGGTATACACAATCTCAATATTCCAAACTTCATTTTGATTACAAGCATGTTAATGATGAATGTAAATCATGTCATCGAAAAACATGTAGTTTTTGCGGGTTACATAACCATGTGTTATTTGAGTGTTGGAAAGGAATGGAAGCACGAAAGAGGATGAGGCATGAAAGAACTTCTCCACAACAAGGAAAGAAGCATGTTAGGAAGATCTGGAGGAATAAGACTTATTGTAGTCATTGGAATAGAGGTGGTCATCTAATAGCCATGTGTTGGAGGATCCATCCAGAGCAACACCTTACAGACAAAATGTCCATGCAGAAACTAGTTGAAAAAGTTGATCGACAAGCAAATCCACCACAGGGAGATGACCTGTTCACTTTGATAAGTGAGAAATGCTTTTTCTAGATGTGTTAGCTTGTCATGGCCTTATTTTTGTAAATCACGTGTTGCAGTTTACATCGTAAAAGTGATGATGTGTTTTCCTTCACTTGTTGAAGAAACAACGATATTTTGGCCTTGTTTTGATAGTTGGGGTATTGTTTCCATTTTAATGTAAAATTGACCACAAAGTATGTGCTATAAAATCATGGCAAGTATGGGATGATTGGGCCATTAGTTGGTCATTATGATAAGCATGTAATTTGCAAAATATTGTACTACAAGTTTGAAGAGAATGCAGGTGTCGGCTCATTGCTTATGGATCCGAAGGACAAAGGTGAAGGAGAAGGAAGGGTGACCTATCAAGATACTTGTGGTTGAGATAATGTAAAAAGCAATTACAGATTATTTTCATTCTTTTGGAGTACCAAAAGATCCTTAGTGGGGAGGATTGATCTAGGTGGCTCTAGACACCCTCATAAGTCTAAGAGGGCTTAGAAATGGTCAAAATTTCAAGTGGTCAAATTGCGACAAACCCAACACCAGATCGAAGTTCTCGTCACCCTGAGTCCAACGGTGTGAATGACACTCAAATTCGAGCTCATATGAGGAAGTTAGAGTAAGCCAAAGTTGTGGTCAAAGTTCGCAGTGGGCCAGGTTTAAGTGTTCTACAATTTAACTGACACCAGGGCATGGAAACTTAGCTCCCGAGAGCTGGTGAAATTGTGGCCTACTTAATTTGCCTAATAGCCCTTATTTTTGAGAAATTAAAAAATGACTATTTTATTTAAGAAACAAAAAAAAAATATTAAATTGGGGGGGTAGGCCCCACCATTGCCACTTATCACAGCTGGAGGTAGCGGGGCTTGAACCCACCCGACCAGCCTGGCCGGCTTGCCTCGTAGGCACCTCCACACAGAACAAACAGCAACATAAAAATCAAACAAAACCAACCAACTGCTTGTTAACAAAAATGCACCAGCCGATGACTAAAGATAGGAGGTGGAGGGTTCGACATCGTGAGCTCCACCACAACTAAGCCATAAGGGTAGCTTTGTTATCTTCGCCTCGAAATTTGTATGAGAGCAACACTTGGAAATACGTCGAGTAGAGAATGGGGCTAGAGTGGAGCATAACCATGAGCCAGACAGTTCTAGGAAGTGGAACCATGCCCAGACGGAACCATGATTTTCAGTTCCAGGAGGCAAAACCATGATGGCACACATTCTGAGACAGAGAATTTTTTACAGAGAATATTCCTTGATGCTTGAAATATTCCACTGGGAGGTAAATTTTCATTTTGTCAAAATGATATGAAGTTTATAGTCATTTTAACTAGAATTTTTGCAGGGAATGAGATGGTTAAATAAAAATCAGCATATGAGCAATAGATTTGCAGATTTCCAGGAGAGTAGAATCTTTGAAGAATCTTGAGGGAATCTTCCAGATTCCTTGGAGGCTAAAATTCGCCAGAGTCAAAATGTAGCCAACTTTATACTCAAAAGTCTCAGAATCTTTGAAGAATATTGAGGGAATCTTCCAGATTCCTTGGAGGCCGAAATTCTCCAGAGTCAGAATGCAGCCAAATTTATACTCAAAAGTCTCAGAATCTCACAAGGATCATGATGGTGAGATCAGATTTGTGATATGAGTTGCAAATCTCCAGTCGGCCCAAGGAACGAAATCTTTGGAGAACACGAGGAATCTAAAAGATTCCTACATATGCAAATTTTAACAGTGTTGGAATTCGACAAATGGATAGTCGATTTTACAATTCTTGACGATAGAAATTCAGTGGTGCAGTAATTTTTTGCAGTTGAGCCTTCCATTCTTTGGCCAACTTTAGAGGTGAAGGTACATCAATCGGTCATGTCATGTTTTCCTTCATACTTGCTGAGGTGATGTAATATGTTTTGAGATCCCTTCTTGATGTTATGTTGTGGGATATATTTTGCCACATTATGTGAGATGTATTTAGCTTGTCATCCTATGTATTGTTGTTGAGATCCCTATGTAACTATGTTGAAGGGATACACATTGCCACATTGTGTGAGATCATGTTAAGTTGTCATGCTGAGAGGAAGCCTTCTTGAGTGAGAATTCCTGTAAGTGGAACATCTCATGGAGGGACAAGACACTCTTGTTTGAGGGTGTATTTACTTGCTATGACAAAGAGTCTTCTATGTACATCATCATCATTTCCAATAGTATATGAAGCGACCTCTACCATCCTGACACCGGGCCCGAAGATGTAGCCCACACTGGGTGAACTCCATTATAAAATGTATCGTGATCTTGATTTTATGATCATTATCATGTTTCCTCTTGTTTAAGCATGCACATGTGGTTATTTTATGCTCTTTTAAATGAAATTCTAACAACATCATGGAAGTAAAATATCTTGGATAATTCTGGTAGATGAAGGAACCTGAATCACTAGAGCTCTTCTGTAAAACTGTATCTTCTATCGACTCTTCCTGAGCATCTGGTGCCAAATCCTTCTAAAAGGGTAAGAGATATTCCTCTTCCTAATCTATCATGGATGGTTGATAGATATTCAAATTCTCTACATTCACAACTGAGTAAATGTGCATATATGGTGGTAAACTGAGTCGTTAGGCATTATCACCCACCTTTTCCAGTATCTCAAAGGGAACATACCTCAAAGCTTTGATTTTCTTAGCAGGCTCCTACAACCTCTCTTTGTTCAAATGTATCCATATTTTTTCTCCCAACTTGAATGATTTCTCTATTTTGTGTTGATCATGCCTCACTTTATACGTCTCGTGCGATTTCTGCAGTGTGCCCTATACCTGTAGATGGATCTGCCTAATCTTCTCTATAAAATTTTCAACCCTCAAAGCATCTCCTGTAAGATCTTCCCTCACTCCTCCTTGCTTCTCATATGCAATATCCAAAGGTGAAGGTGGAAAATATCCCCAAAAAGTCTCAAATGAAGAATTTCCTATAGAAGTGTCAATTGCTCTGTTGTAAGAATGTTGTATGTATACTAGAATTTCATCCTAGGTCTTCGGATGCTTCTGGTTGTATCCTCTCAGGAGTTGCACCAAAGTACTTTTGACTACTTTTGTTTTACCGTCTATGTGTGGATGGAACGTTGTATATATCTTCAACTCTGTGTCCATATTCTCCCACAATGTAGTTGAAAATGCACTAAGAAATCTTGTATCCTTGTCTAAAATGATGCTCCTTGGTATCCTAAAGTGCACTTAGACTTGTCCAAAGAACAGGTTTGTTGTTTCTTGCACACTAATGGTCCTTTTATAGGCCATGAGAACACACATCTTGTTGAACATGTCAACTACCATGAACATGTAGTCATGTCCCTTCCTGGTTGTCAGTAAGCCTCCCACAAAGTCCATGGAAATTATTTCCCAAGGATGAGTAAGTATAGCTAAGGGATGATATAGACCTCATTTCTTGTTGCTAGGCTTGCTAGTACAAAAAATTATGCATCCTCTTATGAACCTAGCTACCTACTCTTGCATCTTGGGCCAATACATATACCTTTGTAAGTTAGCAACAGTCTTCCCTACATCAAAGTGCCTTACAACCTTAGAGGTGTGACCCTCTTTGATCATTTCACAATCGCTCACCTTTAGGAACACATAACTTATCTAACCTATAGAGTAGCCCAACCTGGAGATGCTAGTCAACGGTACTATTGCCATCATGCACATGACTTTGACTCTGTAACTACTAATACACCTCCATGAACTCCTCATCCTCTAAATATGCCTTTCTATATGGATCATGGGGGAATGGCTCCATGTGAATAAGATTCCCCAAATCTATAATCTTTGGAGTGAGTGGCCTCAAAATCATGTCGATGAACTTGCTGGTGCTTCCCTTCTTATACTTGATCACCAAATAAATTTTTTGTAAAAACCCCATCCACTTGTAATTCCTAGTCTGTTGTAGCTTTCTTTGGGCCTACAAGCATTGTAATGGTTGGTGATATATATGAATTATTGTCTCCTTTCCCATCAGATAGTGCTTCCAATTCTTCACAACTTGAACCATGGTGTAGAGCTCCTTATCGTAGGTAGGGTATTTAAGAACTGCCCCATGAAATACTTCAGAATGGTAGCATACATGCCTTCCTCCCTACATCAAGACAACTCCCATAACATACCCACTTGCAATTGTCCCCACTTCAAAGTGTTTCTGCAATTTTGGTAATGCTAGAGCTGGTGCTTGACTTATCTTCTTCTTTAGCTCCTTGAAAGACATCTGCTAACCTTTTCCCCATTGGAAACTCTTTCCACTTTTTTTTATGCCATGGAGTGGTGTTGCTGATGAGCCCCAAATTTGGTAACATTTTGGGCTCATTTGGCCTACTTACCCTTGCTCAACCCTTCATTTTTCATCACTTATGCATCATTTTTTAGTATATTCATGTTATTTGTAGGAAGGAGGGCAGTCACTATTCCTAGGTGGCTAATACATGTTTATTTCAGGTTTTTTGACATTAAATGGAGCAAAACCACGCAGATGAAGGCAAGGAGATAGCCAAGGTGGCATTGCGGTTTTGTAGGAAGGTTGTCCACAGCCTTGAATGGCCTTCCTCGTAATCTCCACCCCAACTCCGAGCTCCAACAGCTATCACCACCGAGCTAGAAGGCAGCCAACGGATTCTAAGGGAACAGCAGTTTACTTTTAGTTGGTCAGCCAAGCCCCACTAATTTAGGAGGCCAGCTTGGCCCTCATAATGTATAAATATTGAGGCTGTAGCCTTCGATGGGACTTTTGAACCTTTGTTGCAGATTCTGAATTACGAGCTATAGCTCTGTTTTGCTTTTTGTAAGCCATTTTTGGCATGTTGTTAGACTTATGACTATGATCTTTTAATAAAAGGCAGGCAGATTTGAGTTCAATTCTGAGTTCTTAGAGGAGCTATAGCTCTCAGGGTTGGGCTCAACCTGAGAGCAATAGGCCTCCTTTCTTTGTATTGTTACTTGTCTTTCCTTCAACATTATATTTCTTTTCCTTTACATGCACTTGGAAACACAGTTTTCTGATTCGGATTTCTTGATGTGATTAAGTAGGTGAGTCTTATGGATAAAGTGCTTTCAGTAGTTTAGATTAGAGTAAGAGGATTGGAGTTAATCAGAGTTCCAAAAAAGGTTGAATGCACACTCACTTTCACCTCTGTTTGGGGACCGGAAGTGCAGACCGTGCCAACTACCAAAAACACTGTTTTACATATTCATGCAAGTCTTGAGGTAATGTTTTCGGTTGTAGAAGTGTCCATGCATTTAGATCTTGTGGAATAACTCTTTGTTTCAGCACCATGCACGATTTTTCCTTAAAAACGACATTGTTGTTCTTTGGTTTCTAATAAAACAGTTAAAGTAGGTTGATGACATTTCAGTTATACGCAAGACAGGGGTGATTTGTTTCATTTACACTGCGCAGCACCACTCCATCGTTTCCTTATCCTTCTAAGCCATACCTAGGCCATCTACTTATCTCCCATTTAGATCATTTGCCTCCCAACTCTTCTATCATCCACGTTGTTTTATCTTTTCGGCCTTCCATTGCCTCTACCCTCCTCTAGACCAACCAGCTTTACACACCCCCTTTCCATCTCATCTCTCTGTCCATAAGCCATCACAAGCTCCCCTCCTACCTCCCTATCCACCCATACAGCTCATTCACTCATCCATCACCCAAAACTCCGATTGCAGAACATCCTGTAGAAATTACGGGACTTCCTGTAGAAATCCTGAACTTCCTGTAGAATCCCCTGCAGACATCCTGTAGAAGCTTGCAAACACGGTTGCCAGGCATCTGAACTTTGTGAACTTCTGTGGAATGATGTTAGGGATCCCTTGGACCTTCTCAGAGTCCTCCTGACCTTTTCCAAGCCTTCCTCCCCTTGATCTACCCCTGCACAGTCAAGACCCAGTAAGAAGCACAGGCATAATAACTCCAACAACTTGAGCAAAAATACAAAAACATGTTCTCTTCAGATGAAAGTAGTTTAGACACATGCATCTCATCTCAATAGAAGTAATGGCATCACTTTTAGAAGTTGCATTTCCACCATTTCATCATAAGGATTAAGCTGGTAGAATTAGGGTTTACAAGGGTTTCCATGTTTTGTTGGCTTTCAGTTCATTCTTGCAAAGTAGGTTAATTTCCTTTGAGATAGCTTTCGTACATCACTTAAAAAGCTTCTTCTGAGAACATATAGAAGTTGGCTTGAGCCCTAGCGGACTTGTGCCAGCTGACCAAGTGACAGCTGCGATAAGAGCTAGTACTTGTGCATATAGCACCGTCGCTTCCAAGTTTGTTACGAACTACCGGGTTGATAAAATTAGAGAAGGAAGCTCCAGGAGTTGTAGCATTATTGCTACAATACTGGAGCCCACCATCTTTTTGGCGCCGTTGCCGGGGAAGCGTCAGAGTATTAGTGATTGTTGCTTTTCTTCTATTTTCCTACTCTCGCCTTCTGCCAAGTAGTTTATTTCATTTCCATTCTGCAAAAGTAGCATAGACATTTCCTGCTTTCATAGATTAACATTTCAATTCCGCAATTTCATTCTTGCAAGCATAGATTAGCATTTCAATTCTGCAAGCGTAGACTAGCATTTCCATTCCTGCAATTTCATTTGAGCAAAGTAGATTAGTTCTTTCCTGCTTTCATTTCAATTCTGCATTTTCATTTCAGCAAGATAGTTAGTTGTAGATCAATCTGTTTCAGTTTTTGCAGGTACCAGAAAAAAAAACAAAAGCAATCAAAAGTCTTTTCATTTCATGCCTCGTAGGAATCGAGATAAAACAGGCAAATTCTTACCCAACACCCCCACTACATCCCTGAGTCACCCTTCTCTCTTCTTCGGTGACAGTGATCCAGAAGAACCTATAGGTGAACCTCCTGAGATATACAAAGATCCTATAGCAGAAGAAGAATTAGAGACCATCCCATCTGAAGCTATGGCTGACAATAGAGGAGAAGATGAGAGAATAGAAGGTGCCTTCCCCATCCGAGAGACCAATGGAGACATGAAAATGAAGAACATTAGCCCCTCCACTTTACCTCACTTCCATGGACTGACTACTGAAGATCCTGATACCTTCCTGTTTGAGTTTTCTTTCCTTTGTCGAACCTATGACTATACTGAAGATGAGCAGAAGCTGAAACTCTTCCCCTCAACCCTTAAGGATGCAGCATTACGCTGGTTCATGGGCTTACCTGGGAACAGTATCACCACTTGGGCTCAGATGCAGCAAGCTTTCAATACCAAGTACCGAGACTACTGTAGGTCCAAGGAAACCAAGGGAGAAATCTTTCGGATGACCATGGGAAATGATGAGTCCTTAGAGGATTATGATGAAAGGTTCCAACTTAGCTATAAACGGGCCAGGTGCACACTTGACCCTGAATATCTCAAGTTGGTCCTGCTCCGGGGAGTCCCTGAAGACCTCTTAGATACCCTTCACATGTTAGCTGGAGGAGATATTTACCAACTGCCTTATGAGGACATAAAGACTGTGTTTAGAAACCACTCTAGGGCAGCCCGGAAATGAGGTAGAGGAAACCTCCTCTCAGCCGATATTCCTTTCTCCAAACATGAGTTTGCAAATCAATTATAGGATCTCAAAAGTGAGGTGAGACAGACCATTGCCATGCAACTTGATACATTCAGGATCCAGCAGAAGAAGGAAGAAGCTGAGAGGGCCTTGGCTATCTTCTGCCCTAGATGTACAAGGAGACACCCTAAGAACGAATGCCCATTACATTCGGTTGAGGTATGTTTCGTTTGTGAGGAGGACCATCCCACAAATCAATGTCCAACCTTACCTGGGCTTAAAGCCATGTACCAAGGGACAGAAGCCCCCACTGAACCTCTCTATTTCCTCAACTAAAGGAGGCCACAAGGACCTAGACCTTACCAACAGGGGATGCAAGGGGCACCCCAAGCTCATTACAGCCCCAACCAATCTACTCCTATGCCTTCCTGGGGTCCCCCTGCTCATCCTTCTTGGTCTGTGCCTCCTCCATGGTCTTATCCACCTCGGTACCATACTCAACCCACTACTCATTCATATCACTCACATGCCCAGCCACTGCCTCAGTGGAATGCACCTCCATCGGGGTGGAGGCCCCAGTACAACACTCCTTCCGCCATTTTTCCTCCACCACCAGTTCAACCTCAACCATTACCTCCTGCTCCTCCAAGGCAACCTCAAATGCCTGCTCAATCGAACCCGAACCCCAACAACAGACAGGCCCAGCAGGTATACACTGGGGAAACATCATGCCCTACCTATGCTGTGGAGATCCAGAGATCAATCTGCGATCTGGAAAGACTCTTCCGGATCGCCAACCTCCTCCCCCAGAGGAAGAGGGAGACAAACAGGAAAGTGAACCAAAGGCTATTCCACCCTTTCCTGAGAGACTAACAGCCACCACACAACCCAACCCAGAGGAGGATGAGCCTCTGGGAGAGCTCAAGCAGTTGTGTGTGAAAATACCGCTTCTCCAAGCCATCAAGGATGTGCCAATATACAACAAACTCGTTAAGGAAAAGTGTTTCAAACACCCAGGCAGGCGAAAGAGAGATGCTTCAACCATCAATGTCTTAGGACAACTGTCTGACCTTATGTTGGGACAAGTCATCTGCCCAAAGTATCTAGATCATGGGAGTCCTGTAGTAGATGTCCACATCAATGGCACCATCATACCTCACACCTTGATTGATCTGGGGGCTGCCATTAATGTGATGACCAGGGATACCATGCTCAAACTCAACCTTCAGGGTTCCTTGAGGAAGACCTCGACAGTCCTACAACTAGCAGATCGCTCCACCGTGACTCCCGAAGGGATTGTGGAGGATGTCTTGGTCTCTGTTGACTCTTGGGAATACCCTACAGATTTCTTGGTTCCGCAACCAAAGGCAAAGCTTACTGGATATCCTCTTATTTTGGGAAGGCCTTGGTTAGCCACTGCAGATGCTTACATAAGTTGTCGTGCAGGAAACATGACCATAAAAAATGGTCCTATGTCCAAGCAGCTAGTCCTATACCCTCCTGCCCAACCCTCCTTAGAGCATGACTTACCACTTTGGTTGGAGGAAGGAGAAGAGGATGAGGTGTACTCAGCACCTTTGTGCACCCTAGACACCACTAGAAGAGACCCCCCAACCGAGGATGACTTGATTGAGACCTTGATCCAGAATCCACCTCCCAGTGCACTATCCTTAGAGAAATTGGTGGAGGATGCCCAAGCCAGCACCTTAGTGGACCTTTGTGCAACCAACCCTGTCACTCCCAGAGTCAAGAATGTGGAGTTTGGCCCTGAGAGGACGTTAAAGATCAGCTCCTCCCTATCTCCTTCTCAGGAAAAGGAGCTGTGTAGTCTGTTGGCCAGTCATCTAGATGCTTTTGCTTGGAGCTATAAGGAGATGAAAGGAGTCCATCCTTCGGTCTGTACCCATCACATTTACATCAAAGAGGATTGTAAACCGGTTAGGCAACCCCAGAGGAGGATGAATCCAGCCCTTAAGGACATTGTCAAGGAAGAATTGCAAAAATTGTTGGATGCCAGATTCATTTACCCCATCTCGGATAGCGAATGGGTGTCCCCTCTGGTGTTGGTTCCCAAGAAAAATGGGAAGTGGAGAATCTGTGTGGACTACCGAGAACTGAACAAAGCTACCAAGAAAGACCATTTCCCTCTACCTTTCATAGATCAAGTGTTGGATGGACTGGCAGGAAAGAAGTTCTTCTCTTTCCTAGATGGGTTTAGTGGGTACAACCAAATCCAAATCAGCCTGGAAGACCAAGATAAGACCACCTTCACTTGTCCCTGGGGTACCTTTGCCTACCGAGTTCTTCCCTTTGGGCTATGCAATGATCCTGCTACCTTCCAGAGAGCCGTTTTGAGCATCTTTTCTGAGCTGGTCCATGATGCGGTGGAAATCTATATGGATGACTTCACTCCTTATGGGTCCAACTTCCAGGAAGCATTGTCCAATCTAGGAAAAGTCCTAACCAAATGCATCGAGATGAACCTCTCCCTTAGTCCGGAAAAATGTGAATTCTTGATGACCGAAGGGACCGTGCTAGGCCATACCATTTCTTGCCAAGGGTTACAAGTGGATCCTAACAAAATTGCTCTCATCAAGAAGGTTCCACCTCCCCAAAAGGTAAGGGATGTTCGGAGTTTCTTAGGATTAGCAGGGTATTACAGGAGATTCATTAAAGGCTTCAACAAGCTAGCCTCGCCATTGTTTGGCCTGTTGGCAAAAGATGTGGAGTTTAAATGGACTGACGATTGTCAGAGGGCTCTGAATGAATTAAAGGACAAGTTGGTGTCTACCCCAATCTTGAGAGGTCCAAACTGGGCCCTACCTTTCCACATCCACACTGATGCCTCGAACAAAGCCATAGGGGCAGCCTTAGGACAAGTTGAACAAAAACTTCCGTATGCCATTTACTTTGTTAGCAAAAACTTATCCAAAGCAGAACTGAATTACACTGTAACCGAGAAATAATTTTTGGCTGTGGTCCATGCCCTGAACAAGTTCCAACATTACATCACAGGCTATCAAACATTTGTACATACTGATCATGCTGCAATTAGATATTTAATGAATAAACCATATGTGAATGATCGTATTATTAGATGGTTACTTTTGTTGTAGCAATTTGATTTGACTATCGTTGACAAACCAGGTAAAGAAAATGTTGTTGCTGACTTTTTATCTAGATTGGATTTATCTGCAGATGAGGATGGAACAGTGGATGACCAGATGCTCGATGAACATCTGTTTGCTATCTCAGTACTCTCTCCATGGTTTGCTGATATAGCAAACTACCTTGTTTCAGCACAGTTCCCTCCACACCTATCCTCAAGAGAGAAGAGCAGAACCATCAGAAAAAGTGCCTCATTTACTTGGATCGGGGGCAACCTGTTCAAGCTTGGCCCTGATCAGATCTTAAGGCGTTGTGTAAGGGAGGAGGAAGTCTTTGATATCCTCCTCACCTATCATGATGGGCCTTGTGGAGGACATTTTGCAGCAAAGAGGACTGCCTTCAAAATCCTGCAGGCAGGCTACTATTGGCCCACACTTCATCAAGATGTCAAAAGATATATCAGCCAATGTGATCGATGCCAAAGAATGGGGAAACCGACTCAAAGGGATGAGATGCCTCTCCAACCTCAAGTGACTCTTGAGCCATTTGAGAAGTGGGGTATGGACTTTGTGGGTCCAATCAACCCTCCTTCGAGGCAAAGGTCTTACATCATTGTGTGCACTGACTACCTGACAAAGTGGGCAGAAACTAAGGCAATCAAAGCAGCCACAGAAGAAAAGGTGGTTGAGTTCTTAAGAGAAAACATCTTCTACAAATTTGGCTACCCAAGAGAGCTAGTCACCGATCAAGGAAGCCAGTTCACATACAACCTAATTGAAGACCTACTAGCTCATCACAAAATCAAGCATAGGACTTCCACCCCCTATCATCCTCAGGCAAATGGGCAAGTGGAAGTCACCAATAGAGCATTGGAAGGGATTTTGACTAAGGTGGTGAGCAGCAGTAGGAAAGATTGGGTAGATCGCCTAGTTGAGGCCACATGGGCTTACAACACCACTTGGAAGACCACAACCGGCTTCACACCTTATGAGCTGGTCTATGGGAAGAGAGCTTTGCTGTCAATTGAATTTGAATACAACACTTTGAAGTTGGCAGCTCAGTTGGACCTAGGTCTCAGCCATGCCCAACAAGAGAGGTTATTGCAGCTGAATGGATTAGATGAGCACCGAATGCAGGCCCTCGTTCACTCAGAAGTGGTTCAACTTCAGAGAAAGGTGTGGCATGACCAACACCTCAATGACAAGCAATTCCAGCCAGGAGATTGGGCACTGTTGTATGACTCCAGGCACAAATATTTCAAGGGGAAGCTGAGAACCAGATGGCTGGGACCATATGCAGTGGAAAAATGTCATGACAATGGATCTGTTCTTATTCGGACCATTGATGAGGAGGCCATCCCCATGCTTGTCAATGGGAATCGACTAAAGATCTACAGGAAACCTCTCTCAAGACAATAGTTCATCAAAACTGTGGAGAAATCAGTGCTGGTCATAGAGAAGGGTTCTGCCTTTGCTTTGGGCATACCCTGAAAGATCTAAAAATAAAAAATAAAAAAATAAAAAATAAAAATAAAGATCCTGGGGTGAAAACCTTTCTGAGGCTCCCAAGGCAGGTGGTAGGGGTAAAAACCTCATTGAGGCGCCCCTATTGTCTTTCAAAAAAAAAAAAAAAAGAAGATTTGAAAAAGATCCTTGAGTGAAAACCTCTCTGAGGCGCTTAAGGCAGATGGCAAGGGTGAAAACCTCATTGAGGCGCCCCTGCTATCTTTCAAAAAAAAAAAAAAAAAAAAAGAGAAAAGAAAGAAAAAACAATAAGCAAAAAAGACAGGGACAACAAGTTTATAATGTGGAAATGCATGCAGGTTGCAGGTGTTCTATGAAGGAGAGGAGGTCTCTCAACTCAAAGTCAAGGATCCTTATCATGCTGCCAGGAGACCTCACCAGCACCTCCTCCAAGAATACTCATCTTCTCCAAGGTATGGGCACGATTTCATCACAGCTTAGTCTTCTACAGGAAGTTACAGACTTTCTACAGGAAGTTACAGACTTTCTACAGGAAGTTACAAACTTTCTACAGGAAGTTCTGTATTTCTACAGGAAAATTCCTATAGAAGTTTTGGACGGCCCATAAATGATTGTATGAGGAGATCTAACGACCAAGGTCTGGTATGGACGCATGCAAGCTACCATTTTCTCCCTCACACTCTGTTGTCACCTCCTTCTACCACCCCTGTCGACATGCAGTGAAGATACCTGCACAATCAAAGCAGATCATTGAGTTATCAAGAGAAAGCAATTTTTAAATGAAAAAAGACGCTGAGATGCCATGCCATACCCATCCCAGCTATCCAAAAGCCCTGCGAGCGTGATCGTGAGGCCACTGTCTTCATCGTGCAGCATGCACCCGAGGAGGAAAAACTGCTACAGGACATCCTGCAGGAGTCCCATAGCAGTTAAGCCAGCTAGAGTGTACACCATTCCATCGCCTGCAACATGCAAGGATAACGCAGGCACATGCAGCCGAATCATAAGATTCATCGTCAGTAGCCTGTGAAGAGGAACCTCCGGGCCTGTGCAATCAAGCAACAGCAAACAAATCTAGTCATCATCGTCCAAAAGCCTGAAGAATCATGTCGCGGCCGCACAGGTAAGTGCCTCGCCCTTTCTTCCGTCGAATTGCATGAATTTTACTTTGAAATGTTTGCAAGTGTGAAGTGAATGGGTTGAGCAGTCGTATGGCCATTCGACTGGCCACATCGACCAGTCAGCTGGTCTAGTCGGATGTGTGGAATGGTGGCCGTGGAAAAAGGAACGGGCAGTGCACACGTGAGAGCCATCCAGTCGGGGAGAAACGAGTTGTAACAGAAATGACGGCAGCAAATCTGCGGGGAATGATGCGGCAGTAAGGGAACTTGCAAAAGAATGGTGGAGTGACGTCGTCCAACGGTCTGGCAGGGACAGCTCACCCTCGCGCCACGGATTCCGCCGGATTCAAATTTAATCGGCTAGATTGCCACCCCACGCATTTATCATTCGCCGTTTGAAAGTCGAGTGAGCATCTGGATTCCTCTGAAGCTTGACACTCCAAGTCTTTGGCCGTTCGAACGCCTGTTAAGCAGCACAGAGAGCGCAGACCCACTGCAGTATCCTCCAAAATTCGTGCGCTGCTTCTACAGGAAAGCTGCTTCTACAGGAAATTGGGTTCCTCACGTCAAAAGGTGGCGGATTAAAAAAGTAAGCCTGAACCTTCCATGCAATTGGTTTCGAGGGTGGCAGAGTCGACGTTCTACAGTCTGGTTGTAAAAAAATTTGCAAGTATTGTCTGCCGTTTGCATGAATTGTCGTCCTACAGGATGTGAGTATAATTAAGCCGTGTTAAGGTCATCGGGAGATAAGTTTTCGTGAATTGTGTGCGTGACAGAGGTGTAATTCTACGCTCTGTCCCAGTAGGCCAATTTTCTTCCGCACTCGCCACCTCCAGCTAATGCAGCAATTTTTCACCATGCCAGGTGGGTTCATCAGAAGGGAACCAACCGACTCAACAAAGCTAAGAGAGAATCCTGAGGTGGTGGAGCTATTCACGCAAGCGCAATGGATGTCGTTCTGCGACAAATTGCAGGGCTATGACGATGAGGTGGCAGAGGAGTTTTTGCAAGCTCTGAAGCCGAAATCCAAAACATTGGCCACCGTCAGCTTCAGGGGTTTGAGCCTCAGACTCACCCCACAATTCATCAGCCGAGTTACTAAGCTCCCAATGGGATTACCATGGGATAAAGAAGAAAGGAAATTGGGCCAGAAGGCTAAGAAGGAATTCTTCCCCCCAGAGGAGGAATTCTTAGAAGATAAAAACGGGGTTCGTAGAACCAGCTTACTACCATTGTGGAGTGAAGTTAGCCTTCAGATTATGAAGTACATCACCTGCGAAGGTCGGTTTAGCATTGTATATGGGTACAAACTAAGTATCCCCTACTTTCTACTACAGTCTATGATTGAATGTGCCACCAAGTTGAAAGAAGGCACACCAGACCAGGTAGCCCACCATGGACTCATTAAACTCCTCGTGGAGGATGCGCTCCACACATACAAGGTTCCTCTCAAATGGGAAGCCTTCAGAAATTTGACCAAGGACGGTGATATAAAGATGTTGACCGAAGAGTTCGGTTCATCCAGCAGTGAGGAGAAAGAGTCAGTGCCCGCAGGGAAGAAAGAAAAAGGCCAGAAGACCACGACCATGGAGCAGAAGAAAGAGCAAAAGAAGAAACAAGAGAAAAAGGGTGCCAAAGAGAAGGATGACACACCCATGTTGACGGCCAGAGAGAAAAGATTACAAAGCAAAGTGGACAAGGCTGAGCAGGTCCACATCAGCAAAGGCACCTCGACAGCGGCCTCGACTAAGTCAAAAAGTAAAACACCCTCAGCAAAACAAACTAAAGTGGTGCCCCTTGTTCCTACAGGAAAACCGAAACCGGCTTCTACAGGAAGCCAGAAATCAACTGAAAAAGGGTCTTCTACAGGAAGCCCTGAGAAAGTGAAACCCAAGGAGAAGAAAGCTGACATTCTTGCAAGGGAGGCAGCAGCTGTGCTGGCTGCCCTACCTCCTAAGCCCAAGGAGAAGAGAAAGAGGGAGGCCCCTCTATATTTTAAAGCTCGAAGAAGTGTGAGAATAAAGACGGGCAAGACACAGCCTCCATCCAGCAGCCCAATCACTATAGAGGATGCCCCTGCTTCGCCCAAGGAGAGGTCCCCCTCAAAGATATCAGTCACCTATGAGAGGGGAAGCCCGAAGAAAACCACTTGGAAAGAAAGGTTAGACCAATTGGATTCAAAGGCCCGGCTACAGGATGCTGAAGCTGCTCTACAGGAAACCTTAGCCCGGCTTAAGGAAACAGAGAGAATGGAAGGAGAAGCACCCTCATCACCATCGAGGGAGGGCGAAGTAGAGCCACCAAAAGAAGTGGAGAAAGAGCATATTCCAGAGCCTAGCCCTCAGCCAAGTCTGAGTTCATATTACAACTTCTTAGAGGCTGGCAAAATTATACCTCAGAAATTCACTGTGCCACTGTTCTTTGCATTGGAGGAAGAGAGAGTATGTACACACACGTGGATGAAAATAGCCAAGTCAAAGGGTGTGGCGGACATAGGCACCTTGGAAGAGCAGCTCAAGGAGGCCAGAAGTGAATTAGCCATGGCTAAACACGTGGCAAATTGCCAACGAGTGTTCCTACAGGAAGAAAACAAAAAGCTTAGATTGCAACTACAGGAGCTGAGGACAGGAACAGGTACATCCCCCGGGGACACCACAACAGAACAGCAAGGCAAAAAGGAACTGCACACCGGTCTTGGGGAGCCAACCACACATCTACAAGAAACAGAGCTGCAATCACAAATTGAGGTGCAAGCTCTCAGACAACAGCTGCAGCAGAAAGAGGCACAATTGGCCTGCATGGCCAGTTGGGCCATGGATGCTATACAATGCAGACAACCGGCCAAATCCTATGGCCTGTACTTGAAAGACCAATGGCTACAATTTCAAATCAATACCTTGGCGCAAAGAGGTATCTCTCAGCTCCAAGACCCACAACAATTCACTGAATTATGCAGTACCAGCTCATCAAAGGATAAGGCCAAATTAGCGGAGTTCTACCTCCATAATTTGGCCCTGCCTAATGTAATCTCATGGGATCCCAATATGGCCTTAGGAGATATGCAATTAATGGCATTTGCCTCATGGTTGAACCATGAGGACAAAAGAGCAGCAGAAGCCAAAGCAGTCATGAACCGAGAGCTGAGTGAGCCATTGCTAATTAGAGCAGAACCAGGGGATCCAGTTGCACTAATCTCGGCACACCAACACTTGTCCACTGACCCTCAAGCTTCATTGAGATATATGGATCAGCAGGCCCAAGCCATAGCGCATTTTGAGGACATGGAGAGACTGTTAGGAGACAATGCTGTCCAAGCTTGCACCCGCCGATGGAATACATTGGCCCACAGTCTGAAAATCAGAGAGTATCATACCCCAACTCGGATGAGGGAAGCTCTAGTACGGGTGGCCCTCTATAAGAAATCCATGCAAAACCTCCAGGCCAGCTGGATTGGCCTCAAGCTAAGCCCACCACTGCTGCTAGGATTGATGGAAGGCAGCACAGAGAAAGATGATAATGAAAAGTGGGAATAGGTGAACAGAAAGGCTGGGTTCCATATCAGCAAGGAGGACACTACTACCAAGGCTTGGGATGTAAGGGTGGCAGTAAAGGCAATGAAGGATGAGGAGCTGGACTAGTTGCTCAAGGATGAGCAAATATTTTAGCTGGGGGTGATGATGAGCCCCAAATTTGGTAACATTTTGGGCTCATTTGGCCTACTTACCCTTGCTCAACCCTTCATTTTTCATCGCTTATGCATCATTTTTTAGTATATTCATGTTATTTGTAGGAAGGAGGGCAGTCACTATTCCTAGGTGGCTAATACATGTTTATTTCAGGTTTTTTGACATTAAATGGAGCAAAACCACACAGATGAAGGCAAGGAGACAGCCAAGGTGGCATTGCGGTTTTGTAGGAAGGCTGTCCACAGCCTTGAATGGCCTTCCTCGTAATCTCCACCCCAACTCCGAGCTCCAACAGCTATCACCACCGAGCTAGAAGGCAGCCAACAGATTCTAAGGAAACAGTAGTTTACTTTTAGTTGGTCAACCAAGCCCCACTAATTTAGGAGGCCAGCTTGGCCCTCATAATGTATAAATATTGAGGCTGTAGCATTCGATGGGGACTTTTGAACCTTTGTTGCAGATTCTGAATTACGAGCTATAGCTCTGTTTTGCTTTTTGTAAGCCATTTTTGGCATGTTGTTAGACTTATGACTATGATCTTTTAATAAAAGGCAGGCAGATTTGAGTTCAATTCTGAGTTCTTAGAGGAGCTATAGCTCTTAGGGTTGGGCCCAACCTGAGAGCAATAGGCCTCCTTTCTTTGTATTGTTACTTGTCTTTCCTTCAGCATTATATTTCTTTTCCTTTACATGCACTTGGAAACACAGTTTGCTGATTCGGATTTCTTGATGTGATTAAGTAGGTGAGTTTTATGGATAAAGTGCTTTCAGTAGTTTAGATTAGAGTAAGAGGATTGGAGTTAATCAGAGTTCCAAAAAAGGTTGAATGCACACTCACTTTCACCTCTGTTTGGGGACCGGAAGTGCAAACCGTGCCAACTACCAAAAACACTATTTTACATATTCATGCAAGTCTTGAGGTAATGTTTTCGGTTGTAGAAGTGTCCATGCATTTAGATCTTGTGGAATAACTCTTTGTTTCAGCACCATGCATGATTTTTCCTTAAAAACGACATTGTTGTTCTTTGGTTTCTAATAAAATAGCTAAAGTAGGTTCATGACATTTCGGTTATACGCAAGATAGGGGTGATTTGTTTCATTTACATTGCGCAACACCACTCCATCGTTTCCTTATCCTTCTAAGCCGTACCTAGGCCATCTACTTATCTCCCAGTTAGATCATTTGCCTCCCAACTCTTCTATCATCCACGTTGTTTTATCTTTTCGGCCTTCCATTGCCTCTACCCTCCTCTAGACCAACCAGCTTTACACACCCCCTTTCCATCTCATCTCTCTATCCATAAGCCATCACAAGCTCCCCTCCTACCTCCCTATCCACCCATATAGCACATTCACTCATCCATCACCCAAAACTCCGATTGCAGAACATCCTGTAGAAATTACGGGACTTCCTGTAGAAATCCTGAACTTCCTGTAGAATCCCCTGCAGACATCCTGTAGAAGCTTGCAAACACGGTTGCCAGGCATCTGAACTTTGTGAACTTCTGTGGAATGATGTTAGGGATCCCTTGGACCTTCTCAGAGTCCTCCTTACCTTTTCCAAGCCTTCCTCCCCTTGATCTACCCCTGCACAGTCAAGACCCAGTAAGAAGCACAGGCATAATAACTCCAACAACTTGAGCAAAAATACAAAAACATGTTCTCTTCAGATGAAAGTAGTTTAGACACATGCATCTCATCTCAATAGAAGTAATGGCATCACTTTTAGAAGTTGCATTCCCACCATTGCATCATAAGGATTAAGCTGGTAGAATTAGGGTTTACAAGGGTTTCCATGTTTTGTTGGCTTTCAGTTCATTCTTGCAAAGTAGGTTAATTTCCTTTGAGATAGCTTTCGTACATCACTTAAAAAGCTTCTTCTGAGAACATATAGAAGTTGGCTTGAGCCCTAGCGGACTTGTGCCAGCTGACCAAGTGACAGCTGCGACAAGAGCTAGTACTTGTGCATACAGCACCGTCGCTTCCAAGTTTGTTACGAACTACCGGGTTGATAAAATTAGAGAAGGAAGCTCCAGGAGTTGTAGCATTATTGCTACAATACTGGAGCCCACCAGTTGCTACCACTAAAAACGAGGCTACGAATTTCTTCAGGTACTGTGTTTCCCTAATGAAACTCCTGACCTTAGAAATTAGTATGAACTAATGGCCTCCATCTTGGAAGGATCTATCTTCAACTCTCCTCCACTGATCACATACCCCAAATAGACCAAAGACTGTTACACAAACTCGCACTTCTTGAGATTTTCTAGCAGTTAGTGCTTCTTCAAATTTTTGAGCACCTACGTCAAATGTGAAATATGATCCTCCTAGGTAGCACTATATACTAGTATCTCATCAAAATAGAAAATAACAAATGAATCTATAAAAGGGCACAGTATGTCATTCATCAATCTTATAAATGTAGCTGGTGCATTACATAGGCCAAATGGCATAACTAACAACTCATATAAACCCTGCCTGGTTTTGAGAGCTGTATTTTGTGTATCTTATTCTTTGACTCGAACTTGGTGATATCCAAACTTCAAGTCCAAGTTGGTGAAGTACTTTTCTTGTTGCAACTAATCTAGAAAATCATCTATCTTGGGTAGGGGGTATCTATTCTTGAGCATGATTTTATTTGACACCTTGTAATCTATACACATCCACCAAGTCCCATCCTTCTTTGGTAGAATGATGATGGGAGACCCACATGGTGTTGTACTCGGCCGAATGACACCTTGATCCAACAACTTCTGCAACTGTTTCTACACCTCACTTGCTTCTATAAAAGACTTCTTGTACAACAGAATGTTTGGCAATGGTGAGTTTGACAATAGCTAGATCTCATGCTCCACTTCTCTCTTAGGTGGTAGCCCTTTAGGTTCTTGAAACACATCCCTGTATGCTTGTAAAAACTCCTCTAGTTGTTTCTTTTGTTTCTTAGTACACCCCTCTAGGGATGCCTTGCCTCTTATTGACTCCTCTTCATACTGACTTTCTCTTAAAAACAATAAAACATACTCTTGCTAAAATTGATCAATTTCTTAGCTTGGTTGGTGATCCGGAGCCCAAAAATTTGCTCAAAATTCAAAGTTGTCATATTGGTGTGGAACTTGAATGACTACGTAATTCTCTTCATTCTGAATCCAACAAAACTAGTTTTGCATGAAACAGACATCGTATGCTCCTGAAAACAAGTTTTGTTCTATTTTTCAAAACAGACAATTTTTTGCAAAAATATCAAAGTCCAGTGAGCAGTCCATATTGCTGATGCGGCATGCTGACTGGGCCTACTAATTTGGTAAAATGATTGGTCTTCAAAAAGGGCCAATGACATTGTGTCACTTGTCAGGTTCCTAATGGTGTTGCATTGGCGAATTTTCATTAGGTGATGGTGTTAGTGACATGGACCAACTGAAGGCCGCCACGTGGCCCAGCCATAAGCTGCCACATGGAACCTCAGTGGCCACTAAAATTTGGTAAGGGTCAGATTGACTCCACCGCCGAGAATCAAACCATGAACCTCATCTAAAGCAACCACAACCTCTACCATTAAACTACACATGGGACTTGTTAATTCCATGGCACAAAGCGTCACATAAAGTTCAATATGTATGCATAGGGGGGTGGGGACTGTGGTTAACCCATGAACCTAGTCCACTAACCATGGTTAGGGGCTAACCACGGTCCCAAAAAATGTGTTAATGTTAACCTCCCATGTGGTAAGCCAAATAATCCATGGCCTTTACTGCCACGTTAACCCTAATCCCCTATGTCATTTATTATAACCACCGTCATGTGATAACCTTCACCACCAACACTTCACCATTATTGTGCCCTAAACGCCATTCCTCACCACCAGTTGTGCCTTCCAGCCTAACCCACCACCATGATATAGGTCCAAGACCGGTAGTCGAGGCTGCTAGTGGAAGGGGCCAGCCCCAGGTCGTATGGGGACCCCACATGACTAGGGTCGTGCGCACAAGGTTCAGTGGAAAATTTAATGAACCCACAAATTGCATCGGAATTATGCCGATTTTTCACTCCGTTGGCAGAATTTGGGGTGAAATTGTAGGACCAGTGATGAATTTGGGGGAATTTGTCGAGCGAATAGTGCAAGAGCTAGGAAAGCTCATATCTTCTTCAATTTTTGGTCTTTTCATTAGCAAGAAGAGACTAGACATACATTTTTGGGTATTCTAAAGCCAATGGAATAGGTTTCAGAGCCATTGGAGCATTTATGAAGATAATTTATGCAGGTTTAAGTCTATGGGTGCCAAGATCAACTAGGCAGTTGAATTAGCTTTTGAAGGCTTTTGAGAATGGAGAGGCCCTTGTAGGGATTTTCTAGCCTTCATATGTTTTCTGAAGCAACTGAGACATCTATGGTGTAGCTTTATTTCTATTTTCTCATTATGTCTTTGAGGAAATATCTCTTTTAGTACTTCAAGTGAATTGTTGTACTTGTTATGCTCATTGGCAGATGATGTATGGGGTCTTGATTTGAGAACCCTTTTCTTACTGATTTTTACATGACTGACTGTAGGTTGTCGTGTTTTTAGAGTGGGAATTCTTTGCAAGGGAATGTTTCCTTGAAGGGGAAACTAGCCACTATTTTCATTAGCACACTCTATGTACTCTTTATCACTGAAGTATTTTGAGAATAACGAGATTGAGTCAAGACATTGGAATTTGGACCAAGGAGACGTAGCTTAGGAGGGGTGAACTCCTTTATCAAATGCTGAGTGTATTACTGTTATGTTGTTGTTCAATGTTTTTCTTAATTGATGTTTTAAGATCGTGAATTACATATAAAGACATAAAAACTCATGGTTAACTTGCAATTTACCTCATAATCCTTAGCCACTTTGTTTACTATTCTAAATTGGAATGTAGCACAACAAACACTAACTTTCCCATTCAAGTCAAGTTGGTATCGGAGCTCTTGGTTTTCTTTATGCAAGGAGAATTTAACTATTTTCAAGTGAATGCAAAGCTTACAAGTTTGAAGCTCAAGAGAGGAGAAGGTTTGGGCAGGAGAGCAAGTTTTCCACAATCTCCACCACTAATTATACCTCAAATTGCAGTTGAAGCTTCAGTAAGCATGGGCATGAGTTCAAATCATGATAGTCTCCAAGATTTAGAGGACATAATTTCATTTCTCCAACAAGAGAACATGGAGCTCAAAAGACTAATTGAATATACTGAGGAAGAGAAACAAAATATGCATCTCATGTTGCAGAATTTTGTGGAGGAACAAAATGATGAATGTTGTTCTACCAAAGCAGCAAAGAGTCCCTCCAATACTAAGCAAGCCTATGGACATGGAAAGAATGCAACCTATGTCTCTTGTCAAATGGAGGATGCCTCCTATGTACTAGGGACATAAGGAGGTTTCCTTGAAGCATCCTCCTCCACTCCATCTAGGGCAGAGAAGAAGGAGGAGTTGTTGGATGAGTACCCATAAGAGGCTAGTGTAGAAAGTAACTCAGAGAAGGTGTTATCACCCAGTAATCTCCCAAGGTTAAGGAATGAGATCACTGGGGTAACCACAAACCAACTTTTAGGCTTAGGCTCTAACCAACCTAAGTCTAGAGAGGGCTCTCTCTTTATGATTTAGCTTTGTTTAATGGGATATTAGGCTAGTTATGAAAGTTCAAGGGGGTTTTGATTTGTGTTGAAGATTGGGTGGTGGAATTCTTGGAGCAGATGGGTAGAGCTAGGTCTTCAAGGCATTGGGCTATGGAGTCAACAAATGGATAGCATAACTGGACCAATGGAATGTTCATAGGTCAAGCTAGCAAAGCAAAATGAAAATATTTAGGCCTAATGGGTAAAGTGATTCTAACCAAGGTGAAAGGGAACTTAAGAATCCTTGGATCGGGATCAGAATAAAGAACAGAAGGTGATCATGATAAAATGGAAATTAAGAATCCTTTGCTATAGATCATAGGAGAAACTACAGAAGCTAAGGAGCAGTTAAGAATTCCCTAGCTAAGATAGTTTAGGAGAAAACATTCAGAATGTAAAACAGTTAAGACAGAGTGCACTTAAGCAATTTCTAAAATATCATTCTTTGCTATACATTTAGATTTTAGAGAAACAAATAAGATTATGGAAAAAACATAAGGAAAAATAAAATTGAACATAAGGGAATACTTATTTGTATTTCTCTTTACACAAGAATCCTGTAAAATATCTGATCTTTATTCCATGATCCAGCAAGCCAATCCAGTCATTGATACAATAGAACTTTGATTTGAGAGAAAAATTCTATAGAAATGTCTTGGAATCCACCAAAAATACTTCAAATGAAGAAGTATTTATACAAATTCTAAGCTGAAATATCTTGAAAAAATATCAAGATTGGTTTTACAAATATCTCAAATTGTTTTACATTAATAGAACTTAAATAAAGGAAACTCAAAACTAATGAATCTATTTGGCACTATATTTATGGATTTGGAGTGATAAGGAAGATAAAGTCAAATTTGATAGCAACTCTTAATTGATGATGAGGCATCCCAGTCACTAATTGCATCCTTTCTTTGTGCATTCTACCCCAGCAATTCTGCAAAATTAGGGTCCATTTATACCTTTGTATATCTCAATCCGAGATAGATATATAAAAAGTGAAAGAGGTTATTGTAGATAAGTATTTTTTTGAGATAAAACTCTCTCAGTTTCCCAAAATTCAGCGCCAGATGTTCACAATATTCTCTACAAAAAGATATCAAAAACAAGACTTTGCACAGTCTAAATAATAGGCTGTGAAGACATGCACTTATCTCACTTTTGGTAATACCTCTGTAGAAAATGAGATAGGTTTTTGTATATTAGCCTCTTAGGAACAAAAACCTCCTCCAGTTTCTCAAAATTCATCTGGATTGGCCGAACTAGTTTCCAAAAAACTATGACTTAAATAGGAAATTTTTGAAGAATGTACCATTTCTGCTATGATTTCATGTTTTAACCTTAAATTTCTTTTAACTTTTTTTCACTTTTACTTTGGATAAACTTCATTGTTGCTGGTGAAAGTGTTTTCATCTCTGTTTAACCCTTACGTCCTCCATGTTTATTTTTACTATTTACTTTTACCGCTCTGTTTTTTCATCTATCTTCACTTTGACATGAATCTGTATGCTTTGTAACTATCTTCCCTGTTGTTTATCTTCATGCTAGGTGCTTTACTTGACTTGTCTTCAATCTGATACTCTTTAACCCTGATACAATTTTACTATTCTTTACTGTGTCCTTTTACCTTCACTGTATATTTTAGGTTTTTACTGTCTATTTCAACAGTAAATCATTTAATTACATGTTTCCTCTTCTTGTCTTTTAACTGTATGTTTTAGTTTCCATCTCTATTTGAATAGATTTGATAGCAATCTTAGAGTAAACAGGTCTTATGACTAGTATTAAGACTGTTTATCCAAGGCTGCGGTCTTTTGATCGGCTGTAAAATAAAACAAACTATTAGGAAAGCGTTAGGTGACAAGGAGGGTCATTAATGGATTTATCAAGCTTTATAGGTCTATGGAGTGAGTCCAAAGTGCTTTCAGGAGGTAAACCATGCTTGAATTGGTTTAGCGGAGGCTTCAGGCGGTGCAAAAGGGTTACACAGGGTTTTACAACACAAACAGGGGAAAATGAGAAAAACTGGGGTTTTCGTGTTTAAACGAGTAAAGGTTTGATTCTTTTGAATTTTGGTGCAAAGTGAACAATAGATGGTTTTGTCATTTAGCGAGAGGGAAATAAGAGGTTTATTTCGCGCCGCTTTTGTGGGCTTGGTGGTATTCGGGAGGGGTCGCCCAATTCCATTCATTGAATGACACGTAGCATCGGGGGTCAGGGGGAAAACCATTCTATCGAGCGGTTAAAGGGTGGACATCAGGCGCAGCTGATATGATTATGGGCCATTGGATGTGAGGGGGGGATGATCAACGGTGATCGGGAGGTGAAGCTGCGGAGGGATAAATGAAGGGATTTAATGGGGCGCCCAGGGATTTAACTGCGGTGGTTTCGATATTAGTTTAAGGACTAATCCAGGGTTAAGGGATCGTGCCAGTTTGTAATGAGGGATTAGGAACTAAGGGTGAGGTTTTAATATATTTTGTAGGATATGGGGTAGTAATATAGTTTATAAATAAACTAAGGGGTGGGGTTAATTTATATAAGGGAGTTAAATATATACGGGAAAATGGGTTTTTCGGCATTTTTATATATTTAATTTAAAAAGTTAATATGGGGTGAGATGAGCGGAAGGGGTGTTTGTACTTAGGTATGCGAAATCTTATGCGCGTTCCATACACTTAGTACTTAGGATAAATGTATTTGGTGGGTTTTGCACATAAAACATGTTTATAAAGGGGTTTTCCTAGGCAAGAGAACTTAACCTTAGGAAAACGGATTTTGTGAGGGGAATGAATGATTTATAAGTGAATTTAACACCTTTCCTCATTAAGTCATCAAACTGAGGTTCCGATCCCACCAGAAATTAGAGAAATGCTCTGAGCCTCTTTGACTTAAATAACTATAGGTATTAATATTTTTATTGTGAAAGGGAAGTTAGTGAGTGTCATAGGGGTTAAAATGAATGAGGAGATGTTAAATAAATCACATTGTGAACCATTGTCTTTTCTTTGTCCTCTACTTATGCACATTGGAAAGATTTATTTAAAACAATGACATAAGTACTTTTATGTTATCACATGATATTTTTGCAACCTTTGTACTACTTTCCCACTTACTCATCATACCATTTTTTCTTCACTTTATTAGGGTGCATTTAGGCTAGCAAACCCTTATCAATATTTTTCTTTTCTTTAGAAAATAAACTATCTATTTCTAACCTTATATCGTCCAAGCGCTCAGATTAAACTGATGAGCTCCTTTTATTTACTCTGCCTATCTAATTATCTGCCAAGGTTACACTGTTTGGCTAGATTTTTATTCTCTATCTAGAGACACGAAATTGAAAACATGAAATAGCCAAGTTTAAACATTTTGGCTATCATGGATTGTGGCAATAATTACAAACTGCACACAATCTTTTATTATGCATAAAAAGTAAATAGTAGTGGCATTTTGGATTACTCACTTTCATGGTCTTTTTCTTTTCTTGGGGTTCATATCTTTCATTTTTTTGGACCTTTTCTTATTCTTTTTGTCCTTTGATTTTTCTTTTAGGACATACCCTCTTTTCATTTTTTGTTTTTTCAATATGGAAAACATTTGCAGAAAGCAAAGGTATGTACAATATTACAAGCTTAACCTTAGTCATTCAAAATTATGACTCCTATTGGTATAGGAACCTAACAATGGCTCCACTTGGGGATGGCATTTCCTTGTGAAATATCAAGAACATTGTCGACCAGTAGCCTAATCCATTGGGCCAATCCCATACATGTATATGCTCTATTGTGTAATCTTCGTGACTAAAACTTTTTGAATTGAAAATACACCCTTTTCTGCAAACTGAAATCTGATCTCACATAAACTTACTGTTGAAAACTGAATTTATTCAAACTGAAATCCTATCTACTTACTCTAATCAGTTTTCTGGCTGCTGGTTAGGTAAAATGAAACAACCAATGCAACCATCCAAGCATCATGTACATTGGTGAATTTTGCTTCTTATGCTTGTTTCTGGTTAAAACTAAGATTCTAAAGCCCATTATAACCTTGTCAAAAAATGAGAAGATAAGGAAATACTTGATTTCCTTTGTTGACTCTAGAAATTGTACAAAAGGATCTTCCAAAATATACACACTATTTTTGAACTGATTTAAGCAACTGTACATCTATTGTGCATGGCCTCCAGGCCATGAAACTGAAATATCACTTTCACCTTTATCACCCTGCATATTTTCAAACAAGCTTTGTGATGATATTTATTTTGATTTAAATGTTTGACTGATGAAACCTTTATCATCTTGATCCTGAATTTGATTGTTAGTTAATGAAGAAAAATTCTAATTGCCTTCACTATCCAACACATTAGTTATGGGATCATGAAAAACTTGGATTGTTGCAAATTATTACTCATAGGTTTGAACGGAACTTCATAGATTTCTACAAGCTACTCATCCTTTTCTTTAGAGATGTTATACCACATTTCCTTTAAAAATTGAAATGATTCAAAACATATAGGCAAATAAGCTTCACTTATTTGCAAATTTGTTGAACTTTCTTCTTCACTTTCATAGATGATATGGATAAATGATCACTGTTTTCAAGCCGTTGAAACTGAATTTCCTTATTCCCCAAACTAGCTTCTGATTGCTCTGTAAAGTTAGTTTGGATTTGAAGAACATAATTATCCTCACACTGATCATATTTGGGAAAATCATCAAAAGAAGTAATGTCATCAAACATACACATTAGGTCAGGAGATTTATCCTCCACATATTGCTTTATGAATCTATCTTCTGATCTATGGTAGTTGGAATTAGTAGGAATTTGTTCATGATTCTCAATCTCTTCTTGTTGTGGAATCATGGTGATTTTGAGCAAAAAATTCATCTTTCACCGTGATCTTCTGCATCCTTTCCTCTGTTTTCTTTATCAAAATGTCAAGTTTTTCCTCTGCAGTGTTGTTTTCCTCTACTTCTGCTTTCAACTTTTCTCTTCTAATTTGAAGATTAACTTCTACATCTACTGCCATGTTTTGCATCTGTTCCAGTGTTGAGGGGTTTATTTCTCTTAGTTGAAATTCTATCTCTGGATCAAATGCTCTTAGGTAATGTAAAAGAGCTGAAACAGCGGGAGGTCTTATATTTGATGGCATTGAATAATAGGCTTGATTAAATCTGTCTAAAAATTGTTGTATTGTTTCATCTAGCTATCTTTTTAACTGATTATATTCTTCTATGATTACAAGAAGATTGACTTTTATTATCCATCTATCAAGGAAAATTTTGACAAACTATTGGAAATTTGAGATGCTTGCAATAGGAAAAAATTTTAACCAACTCTTTACTCTACTTTGTAAAGAAATAGCAAAAACCCTGATAATAACATCATCTTCATCAATTTCAAATAAGTCTAGATAATTCTCAAAACCTTGAATATGTTTTCGAGAAATGATACCATTCTCTCCATCAAACCTAGGGAGATACTTGTAATAATTGTTAGGCAAAGCATGAAGTGTAGGAGGTAAGACGAGTGGCTTATATCTATCAAGAACTTTATAAGGTATTGGAATATGTACAGGGATTGTATGATTAGTCTTGATTGTTTGATGCTCCTCAATTGGAAAATGATCTTCATAAGAGTTGAAGACTATTGTTCAAATGTGTTGGGAGACTTTATATCTACAATTTTCAAAGGGAAATAATAAAAATTTAATCTAAAATTTTCTCTAAAATACAATATACACTGAAAAACTTTATCAATGAGAAAGAACATAATGTCTTGGATAACAATCCAAGTTAAAAGCCTGATTTTTTCACATAGTTCTTTCAGGTTCATTCCTCTAGTGGAGTCTTGATTGTGGAATTGATTTGGAGTTTCTAGGTGGATGATTTTAACCTTTGTGTGTCTAATCACTGTCCACCATCATAGACCAGATCTAAACATGTAAAACGATTCTGAAGAAAATGCTAGTTCTCCCCAGTATGGTTGCCACTATGTTATCACCCAGTAATTTCCCAAGGTTAAGGAAAGAGATCACCGGGGTAACCACAAACCAACTTTTAGGCTTAGGCTCTAGCCAACCTAAGTCCAGAGAGGGCTCTCTCTTTATGATTTAGCTTTGTTTGATGGGATGTTAGGCTAGTTATCAAAGTTCAAGGGGCTTTTGATTTGTGTTGAAGATTGGGTGGTGGAATTCTTATAGTAGATGGGTAGAGCTAGGTCTTCAAGCCATTGGGCTATGGAGTCAAAAAATGGATAGCATAACTGACCAGATCATTAAAAGGGAATGTTCACAGGGTAGGCTAGCAAAGCAAAATGCAAATATTTAGGCCTAATGGGTGAAGTGATTCTAACCAGGGTGAAAGGGCACTTAATAATCCTCGGACCAGGATCAGAATGAAGAACAGAGGGTGATCATGAACAAAGGGCAGTTAAAAATCCTTTTCTATAGATCAGAGGAGAAACTACGGAAGCTAAGGAGTAGTTAAGAATTCCCTAGCTAAGATAGTTTAGGAGAAAACATTTAGAATGTAAAACAGTTAAGACGGAGTGCATTTAAGCAATTTCTGAAATATCATTCCTGGCTATACATTTATATTTTATAGAAACAAATAAGATTATGGAAAAAACATAAGGAAAAATAACATTGAACATAGGAGAATACTTATTTTTATTTCGCTTTGCACAAGAATCCTATAAAATATCTTATCTTTATTCCTTGATCCAGAAAGCCAATCCAGTCATTGATACAATGGAACTTTGATTGGAGAGAAAAATTCTACAGAAATGTCCTGGAATCCACCCAAAATACTTCAAATTAAGAAGTATTTATACAAATTCTAAACTGAAATATCTTGAAAAATATCAAGATTTGTTTTACAAATATCTCAAACCGTTTTACATTAATAGAACTTAAATAAAGGACACTCAAAACTAATGAATCTATTTGGCACTATATTTATGGATTGAGGGTGAAAAAGAAGAGGAATTTGAATTTGATAGCAACTCTTAATTGATGATGAGGCATCCCAATCACTAACTACATCCTTTCATTGTGCATTATGCCATAACAATTCTGCAAAATTAGGGTCCATTGATACTTTTGTATATCTTAATCTAAGATATATATGTAAAATGTGAAAGAGGTTATTGTAGATAGGTATGGTTTGAATAAACCTCTCTTAGTTTCCAAAAATCCAGCTCCATATGTTCACAATATTCTCTGCACAAATATGTCAAAAACAGGACTTTGCACAGTCCGAAAACTAGGCTGTGAAGACATGCACTTATCTCACTTTTGGTAATATCTATATAAAAAGTGAGATAGGTTTTTGTAGATTAGCCTTTTAGAAACACAAGCCTCCTCCAGTTTCACAAAATTCATCTTGGATTGGTCGAACTAGTTTCTAAAAAACTATGACTTAAACAGGAAACTTCTGAAGAATGTACCATTTCTGCTATGATTTCATCTTTTAACCTTAAATTTCTTTTAATTGTTTTTCACTTTTACTTTGGATAAACTTCATTGTTGCTGGTGAAAGTGTTTTCATCTCTGTTTAACCCTTACTGCCTCCATGTTTACTTTTACCGCTCTATTTTTTCATCTATCTTCACTTTGACATGAATCTATATGCTTTGTAACTATCTTCCTTGTTGTTTGTCTTCATGCTAGGTTCTTTACTTGACTTGTTCTTAAATTTGATACTCTTTAACCCTGATACACTTTGACTATTCTTTACTATGTCCTTTTACCGTCACTGTATATTTTAGGTTTTTACTGTCTATTTCAATAGTAAATCATTTAATTCCATGTTTCCTCTGCTTGTATTTTAACTGTATGTTTTATTTTCCATCTCTGTTTGAATATATTTGATAACAATCTCGGAGTCAACAGGTCTTATGACTAGTATTAAAACTGTTTATCCAAGGTTGTGGTCTTTTGATTGGCTGTAAAATAAAACAAATTGTTAGGAAAACATTGGGTGACAAGGAGGGTCATTAATGGCTTTATCGAGCTTTATAGGTCTATGGAGTGAGTCCAAAGTGATTTCAGAAGGTAAACCATGCTTGAATTGGTTTAGCAAAGGCTTTAGGTGTCACAAAAGGGTTACACAGGGTTTTACTGCACAAACAGATGAAAATGAGCAAAATTGGGGTTTTCGTATTTAAATGGGTAAAGGTTTCAATTTTTTGAATTTTGGCGCAAAGTGAACAACATATGGTTTTGTCATTTAGCGAGAGGGCAGTAAGCAATTTATTTCACACTACTTTTGTGGACTTGGTAGCATCGAGGGTCAGGGGGAAAACCACTCTATTGGGCGGTTAAAGGGTGGACATCGAGTGCGACCAATATGATTATGGGCTGTTGGATGGGGGCGGGGGGGATGATCAGCGATGACCGGGAGGTGAAGCTGCACGGGGGTAAATGACGGGATTTAATGGGGGACCTGAGGATTTAATTGCAGTGTTTTAGGATTAGTTTAAGGACTAATCCAGGGTTAGGGGATCGAGCTAGTCTGTCATGAGGGATTAGGGACTAAGGGCGGGGTTTTAATGTATTTTGTGGGATATGGGGTAGTAATATAGTTTATAAATAAACTAAGGGGTGGGGTTAATTTATATAAGTGAGTTAAATATATACAAGCAAATGGGTTTTTCAGTATTTTTATATATTTAGTTAAAAAAGTTAATATGGGGTGAGATGAGTGGAAGGGGTGTTTGTACTTAGGTATGCGAAATCTTATGTGTGTTCCATACACTTAGTACTTAGCATAAATGTATTTGGTGGGTTTTGCACATAAAACATATTTATAAATGGGTTTTCCTAGGCAAGAGAACTTAACCTTAAGAAAAGGTGTTTTGTGAGAGGAATGAATGATTTATAAGGGAATTTAACACCTTTCCTCCTTAAGTCATCAAGCCAAGGGTCTAGTCCCACTATAAGTCAAAGAAATGTTGTGTGCCTCTTTGACTTAAAGAACTATAGGTATTAATATTTTTTGTGAAAAGGAAGTTAGTGAGTGTCATAGGGTTTAGAATGAATGAGGGGATGTTAAATAAATCACATTGTGAACCATTGCCTTTGCTTTGTCCTCTACTTATGCATATTGGAAATATTTATTTAAAACAATGACATAAGTGCTTTTATGTAATCACATGATATTTCTGCAACCTTTGTACTACTTACCCACTTACTCATCCTACCATTTTTTCTTCACTTTATTAGGGTTCATTTAGGCTAGCAAACCCTTATCAATATTTTTCTTTTCTTTACAAAATAAACTATCTATTTCTAACCTTATATCGTCCAAGCGCTCAGATTAAACTGATGGGCTCCTTTTATTTACTTTGCCTATCTAATTATCTGCCAAGGTTACACTATTTGGCTAGATTTTTATTCTCCATCTAGAGACATGAAATTGAAAACATGAAATAACCAAGTTTAAACATTTTGGCTATCATGGATTGTGGCAAGAATTACAAATTGCACACAATATTTTATTATGCATAAAAAGTAAATAGTAGTGGCATTTTGGATTACTCACTTTCATGGTCTTTTTCTTTTCTTGGGGTTCATATCTTTCATTTTTTTGGACCTTTTCTTATTCTTTTTGTCCTTTGATTTTTCTTTTAGGACATACCCTCTTTTCATTTTTTGTTTTTTCAATATGGAAAACATTTGCAGAAAGCAAAGGTATGTACAATATTACAAGCTTAACCTTAGTCATTCAAAATTATGACTCCTATTGGTATAGGAACCTAACAGAAGGAAGATGGCCAAGTCTACACCTTTTGTTTGCATGATGTTGAGGTTGAGGTTCTATCAACGCCAAATTTAAAGGAGTTGAAAGAAGAAAGATCAAGAGTCCAAGAAGACAACTTAAGAATTAGGAAAGAGTTTAAGAGCATCTTTGTCCCTCAGTTGAAATATGAGGAAAATGGTAAGAATTTACATGCAGTTTCTTTACATGAAAATGTTGATTTAAGCTCTTTTGCAGCCTTTGAGAAGCATAGAAAAGGCATAGGAACAAATCTCTTGTCCAAGATGGGTTACAAGGGAGGAGGCCTTGGAGTGAATAACCAGGGCATTGTCCATCCAATTGAGGCAAATGAGATACCTCGATATGAAGGTTTTGGCTATGTTTAAAAGGAAGAATGGTCTTCCAACTATAGATCTTGGGTATCTTGATTTTTTTTCATAAGAGAGGACATGATGAGGAAAATTGTTGGGATTTGCATCCAGAATTGGTACCATCTTGGTTTTTAAAGAAAAAGGAGGACATGAAATACAAGACTTCTCCAAAGAGAGATGAGCAAGTTGAAGAAGAGACAAGATAGTTCTTATCACCATTAAAATTCTCCCCACCAGGCTAATAAGCCAAAGGACAATCATAAGAAGTATAAGCATCCTGATTATTCGAAGGCTTTTGATGATTACAAACAACATAATGATTTGAATAACATGTTGTGGAATGTTTTCTCATGCGCCTTTTGTCCTGCACCTAACCATTGTGTAGCTAAGTGCCACAAAAGGAAAGAATTAGTCAAAAAGATGAATATGTTAATTGGAAATGAGACCAAGAAGGAAAATTATTATCCAAGTTTGAAAAGCTCGCAAAAACTTTTTCACTCATTGCAACATAAGTGGGCATTGGATTGAAAAGTGTTGGAAGTTGCATCCACATCTTCATCCAAAGAAGGACAAACAGATAATGGAATCACCTGAGAAGGAGAAGGTAGAGAAATATGCAAGGCATGCCATAACCATTCCCGAAGTAGTTCCAAAAGGAAGTGACGGAAATAAATTTCCCTAACATGGTTGGGTAAGAAATGGTTGGACTATTTGTCTAATTAAAGACTGCATTTATTTTGTATTTCACTTGTTGCATGTCCCCATAGTTGGAAATTTGGTAAAAATGATGTTTGTGAATAAATCACTTATATGCAACAGTAATTTCTTTGGAATTGTTTTGCTATTTTGGCTTCATGATGAGTCAATTTGTATGGGAAATTGGGAGTCAAATTTATTCCATTTTGTAAGATGCATTTCCATTTGTGGATATTTTAGTAAGAATTCTAAACTTTGAGATGAGTAGTTGTAACACATTTAGTATGTTACAAATGTGTCAAGAGCTCATTTATACAAGTATTTCCATCTGAAGGTTGTTTGGATTATTTTCGAAAGTCTATTTGGATTTTATCCTTGGTAAATATTTTGCAGAAGATCGTCATTGGATTTCATTATTGGGAAGGATGCTTTTATTGATGGACATAGCGACATAGATGATCCAGGTGGATGTTGGTGGCCACCCACCTATCCCATTTGGACCCCCACAACTGTCTCTTTCAGTTTTTCTGTTTCCTTAATTATAGCACAGTTTACTATTTTAGCAGTTTTTCGGGTCCTAAACTTCTGGAGCCGTTTTGAGGCCCTAAACGATGTTTTTTGGGAAATCCACCGCCAGTGATTTTTCTGACTAAAAATCTTCCTTTTCGTCGTAGTCCTCGGAGAGATATTTCCAACGGGCTATCATGCGCGTCAAATGGAGATAGTACGACCAATTCGCGACCCCGGGAAGTTGATGTACCAACTTACCCAAAAACGGGGCCCACAATTTGGCGTTTCATCTTCTAGGGTTAGGTTTTGGAATGTGAAGGGTTTTCCATTGTTTCTCAACAATAAATAGGCCCTCGAGCCTCATTGTAACACAGTTTTTGGAGAACATTTCAGAGGCATGTAGCGACACATCTCTTCTCAGAGATAAGCTACCATCGCCCTAGCTGGGTTATTTCCATTTCTATTTGTAAGCATATTTCAGTATTTTACAGTAATGAAATGAAGTATTATTTCCGCTGCATATTTGTCTTTATGGTTATCTCTGTATTTTATTGTGTTCCTGTTTAAATCCGGATCAGTGGTATCAGAGCGGTCTGCTTTTTCTCTGTTTTTCTTTGCATGTCCCCAATGAGGTCGGGATATAAGGAGTTAGGTCTGGAACTGGTCGAACCTTTGCAAGACCAGCCTCGCAAATCTCGATGACCTCCCATGGCGGATGAGAAGAAAAACGAGGGGGCAGGAGATCCTATCAAAATCTTGCTCGAAGAAGCCCTCGAGCGACAAAGGAACGCGATGATGGATAGCTTTGCCCAAATCCTTCAACGGCTACCTAGAGGCGACGCATCGGCTTCCAACAGCTACTATGGAAATGCCACACCGTTTAAGGTACAAGTTAATTTTGAAATCCCCATCTTCGAGGGTCAAATAGACGCAGATGCCGTAGATAAATGGTTAAATCTGCTTGATGGGTATTTTTCTGTTCATGAATTTTCAAGTCGGGAAAAGATTGTTTTCGCTCTTCTCAAAGCAGCCCCCCACGTCAAGGACTGGTGGGAAACCTACTGCGAACAGAAGGATGAAAGTACAGGCTCACTGTTTTCAACTGCACCCACTTGGAATGACTTCCGGGATGCCATCAAAGAGCAGTACTACCCTGTCAAAAGCTATGAGGACAAATACATCAAATGGACCACACTGCGGCAGGGACAAGACCAAGATGTGCCAGAGTTCACAAACATTTTTCATACCCTTTGCACACAATTAGGTATCAAAGATTCTGAGCTGCATCTGGTACTCAAATACCGCGGCTGCCTACACAGATACATCTAGGAAGAGATGGAGTTCTTGAACATCTCCTCACTTAGCACAGCATACCGATACGCTGTCAAAATCGAGCAAAAGTTCAAACAGAAGAAGCGAGACTTTGGATCTGCAAATCCAAAGCCCAAAGAACAAAGCCAAGGCGGGGTGACCCAAGACAACCCGTCGAAGCCGCAAGAAAAGAACAACACCACGAAGCCGAAGAAGGACACAGGAAAGTGGTGTGAGTTCCAGAAGAGTCCCACTCATAACACAAGTGAGTGTCGGACCAAGCAGTCGCTGGTGGCCGAGTTGAAGGCTTCCGAATCAGATGCATGTTCCGACTCTGAGTCAGAACCCGACAAGGGGAATGATAAAGGGAAGCATATCATTGATGCGGATCCCAACGCCACTGTTGCTACTGCCAAGATCTAGAAAAATGAGCCTGAAGATCCAGAGGAGGGGGAACGTCTTTTCCACTCACAGATGTGGGTGAAGGGTTCGCCACTGCAATTCATTGTCGACAGTGGCAGCCAAAAGAACCTCATTTCAACAGAGGTCGTGAGCGGTTGGGCCTACCAACTACACCACACCCACAACCGTACAGTATCGGTTGGCTTCACGAAGGACGAGATCTCAAAGTTTGCCAGCAGGCCCTTCACAGACGAGGTATTGTGTGATGTTACACCTCTGGATGTTTATGATGTACTATTAGGCCAGCCATACTTGTGGAGGCGACATGCTGTGTATGATTCAAGGCCTCGCACTGTCATCATTTCTTTGGATAATTCATTATACAGGATACCGGAGGTAGCCCCACCTACTGCCACCTCTTTGATCACTGCTAAGAAAGGCAGCAAGCTCATCTCACAGACTAGGAAATTTATTTTCTGTCTGGTTCGCTCCCAAAGTAAGGGGAAGATCGTTGCTACATCCATGACCCCCGCGAAGGGTTCCTCCACACAGCAGTAGCAACAGAGGGATACAGTCGTGACAGAACACAGGAACAACTTCTGCTTACCCAGAGGGGTACCACACAAGTTTCAGGTGGGCGACAAAGTTTGGTTACATTTGCAGAGGGAGCGCCTTACCAAAACCCATCAGAAACTCAGACCACTTCGACATGGTCCTTACACCAGTAACAAGGCTATGGGAAACAATGCTTTGAAGCACAACATTCCTCCATTCCTTTGCTTGCACCGAGTGTTCAATGTGGACCGTCACCGACCACGCTCCCCACCATTTCTTGACACATCAGAGATTGCAGAATAGCTCACCAGAGACCCAGCTCAGCAGAAGCTTCTTCATCTCAGGGAGGAACTCAACGCAATGGGGACCATTGCTTCCTAGGGGGGAGGAATGATCCAGGTGGATGTTGGTGGCCACCCACCTATCCCATTTGGACCCCCACAACTATCTCTTTCAGTTTTTCTATTTCCTTAATTATAGCACAGTTTACTATATTTAGCAGTTTTTCGAGTCCTAAACTTTCGGAGCCGTTTTGAGGCCCTAAACGACGTTTTTTGGGAAATCCACCGCCAATGATTTTTCTGACTAAAAATCGTCCTTTCCGTCGTAGTCCTCGGAGAGATCTTTCCAACGGGCTATCATGCACGTCAAACGGAGATAGTACGACCAATTCGCGACCCCGGGAAGTTGATGTACCAACTTACCCAAAAACGGGGCCCACAATTTGGCGTTTCATCTTCTAGGGTTAGGTTTTGGAATGTGAAGGGTTTTCCATTGTTTCTCAACAATAAATAGGCCCTCGAGCCTCGTTGTAACATAGTTTTTGGAGAACAGTTCAGAGGCATGTAGCTGACACATCTCTTCTCAAAGATAAGCTACCATCGCCCTAGCTGGGTTATTTCCATTTCTATTTGTAAGCATATTTCAGTATTTTACAGTAATGAAATGAAGTATTATTTCCACTGCATATTTGTCTTTATGGTTATCTCTATATTTTATTGTGTTCCTGTTTAAATCCGAATCAATGGTATCAGAGCGGTCTGCGTTTTCTCTGTTTTTCTTTGCATGTCCCCAACGAGGTCGGGATATAAGGAGTTAGGTCTGGAACTGGTCGAACCTTTGCAAGACCAGCCTCGCAAATCTCGACGACCTCCCATGGCGGATGAGAAGAAAAATGAGGGGGTAGGAGATCCTATCAAAATCTTGCTCGAAGAAGCCCTCGAGCGACAGAGGAATGCGATGATGGACAGCTTTGCCCAAATCCTTCAGCGGCTACCTAGAGGCGACGCATTGGCTTCCAACAGCTACTCTGGAAATGCCACACCGTTTAAGGTACAAGTTAATTTTGAAATCACCATCTTCGAGGGTCAAATAGACGCAGATGCCGTAGATAAATGGTTAAATCTGCTTGATGGGTATTTTTCTATTCATGAATTTTCAAGTCGGGAAAAGATTGTTTTCGCTCTTCTCAAAGCAGCCCCCCATGTCAAGGACTGGTGGGAAACCTACTGCGAACAGAAGGATGAAAATACAGGCTCACTGTTTTCAGCTGCACCCACTTGGAATGACTTTCTGGATGCCATCAAGGAGCAGTACTACCCTGTCAAAAGCTATGAGGACAAATACATCAAATGGACCACATTGCGGCAGGGATGAGACCAAGATGTGCTAGAGTTCACAAACATTTTTCATACCCTTCGCACACAATTGGGTATCAAAGATTCTGAGCTGCATATGGTACTCAAATACTGCGGCTGCCTACACAGATACATCCAGGAAGAGATGGAGTTCTTGAACATCTCCTCAATCGGCACAGCATACCGATACGCTTTCAAAATCGAGCAAAAGTTCAAACAGAAGAAGCGAGACTTTGGATCTGCAAATCCAAAGCCCAAAGGACAAAGCCAAGGCGGGGTGACCCAAGACAACCCGTCGAAGCCACAAGAAAAGAACAACACCACGAAGCCGAAGAAGGACACAGGAAAGTGGTGTGAGTTCCACAAGAGTCCCACTCATAACACAAGTGAGTGTCGGACCAAGTAGTCGCTGGTGGCCGAGTTGAAGGCTTCTGAATCAGATGCATGTTCTGACTTTGAGTCAGAACCTGACAAGGGGAATGATAAAGGGAAGCAGATCATTGATGCGGATCCGAGCACCACTGTTCCTACTGCCAAGATCCAGAAAAATGAGCCCGAAGGTCCAGAGGAAGGGGAACGTCTTTTCCACTCATAGATGTGGGTGAAGGGTTCGCCACTGCAATTCATTATCGACAGTGGCAGCCAAAAGAACCTCATTTCAGCAGAGGTCCTGAAGCGGTTGTGCCTACCAACTACACCACACCCACAGCCGTACAGTATCGGTTGGCTTCACGAAGGACGAGATCTCAAAGTTCGCCAGCAGTGCCGCCTTCCCAACAGCATCAAGCCCTTCACAGATGAGGTATTGTGTGATGTTACACCTCTGGATGTTTGTGATGTTCTATTAGGCCAGCCATACTTGTGGAGGCGACATGCTGTGTATGAGTGAGGGCCTCACACTGTCATCATTTCTTTGGATAATTCATTATACAGGATACCGGAGGTAGCCCCACCTACTGCCACCTCTTTGATCATTGCTAAGAAAGGCAGCAAGCTCATCTCACAGACTAGGAAATTTATTTTCTGTCTGGTTTGCTCCCAAAGTAAGGGGAAGATCGTTGCTACATCCATGACCCCCGCAAAGGGTTCCTCCACACAGCAGCGACAACAGAGGGATACAGTCGTGACAAAACACAGGAACAACTTCTCCTTACCCGGAGGGGTACCACACAAGTTTCAGGTGGGTGACAATGTTGTGGGGAAAAATGCCTATGCAGGACGATCCTATCCACCTAAGGTGTGACAGTGCCTTAGCAACAAACAGAGACAGCTATTCTAGTATTCTTCCTTTATGAATTAGAATGAAGAGAGATGGATGGACTAACCGGTGTCTTCCGTTTGTCCCTCGATCCAGTTTCTCTTCTCTTTGAGAGTTCTCAGCTACTTGCCTTCTCACTCGCCCAGCTTCAACGGGTCTCTGCAAGATCACAAGAAGAGAACGCTACACAAGACATGGATTCATATTCATAACTAGTTCAGGAGTAGAAATAAACTAAACATACTAATGCAATCATACATCAAAGATACATCAGTATATAGGAGAAACCAAGATAGCTTTATTGATGAATAACAAGGTTCAGGAAGAGATACAACCAAGAAGGCTCCAATCCAGCATCTCCTTCCCAGCAAATGGAATTCCTATCTTCACCTCCCTTCAAAGCATTAAGCACCCAATGATTCTGATCTCAAACCAACAGCAATTCTTTGCAATAACAAAATTCCAGCCCCCTAGATCTCATGGAGGAGAGATCCATATATAGATGTTTGGAGAGAGGATGAGTCAGCTTGAGATATGACTAGTGTCCTCTCCCTCTGTCAGTTCTTGTATCCATTTGGAGGTTCTTGCTTCCACTTGGAGATTGAGAACCTATTACTCATCACTAGTCGAATTCACTGAGGCAAGTGTCATTGAGGAAGATTCTGGAAGCTTCCTGGGTCTTGACACCTTATTGAATGAACTTGCCACTTGTCAACTCTCATTCAGTGCACCTGGGTAGTGCTTCTACCTGCATTGCAGTGCAGGTAGCCAGTTCAGAGTTTGCATTTCAGCGCAGACAGCTAGTGGAGCCTCTGAACTGATCATGAATTGACTTGTTTTTGAGTAGTTTCTGGTGGAGAACTTATGTGAATTGCTGTGGTTTGTTAGCCTTGTTCCTCTAGGGGTAGGAACAACATGTTTAGGGACTTTGGATCCCTTAGATTATGGACATTTCATGCTCAATGCTGTAAGGCACAAAAATGTCTATAACAGTTGCCCCCTAAAGTATGAGGCTGTTTATCGGGTGAAATGCTTTATCCAGGAGGGTCTGAAGTTCATCCAATGCTGGGAGGAGACCTGTAATAAGATACAATACAATACATTATTTTTCATACTGCTTTCATGATCTAGCTGAGGCAGGCATTCCCATGCTCAGCTTTATAAATTCATTTTTCTGTACATAGAACAGACAATCGTCCGATGGTAGACTGATAATTTTGATGAAATTATCATCCTTTGAGTAGGATGATTATCTGCTGCAATGATGTACATGTCAATCTCTTTATTTTTCCTGAATATATATCGCAGCCCGGATGGATGAAACTAGATCCGGGGTCTTCAAACTCGTTCGATCTTCACTCTAAGTACAAGTCGATCCATGTGAGAAATGTTCTGAAGTCGAACATGGAAAGACATCGCTTGATTACCGGTCAATGAGGTAAACCGTTAACAAGCGCGAGAGGAATCACCGATAATGATAATGACCCTCAAGGTACTGCAGTACAATTCACGTGGTGTGAATAAAGGACTTGGCGTTGAACACCACGCAAAATCTTTCGGTCGAAGGTCATTGATGTATACCTGTCGCCGGAAGTGAGAAACTTGCCATTGAGGCATGCAAGCTTCAAAGTACTGAAGGGGTTGTTCTTAGATCAACTTCTTGGATAATGAGTTGATGTCGACAAGAAGCGATCCGTCAAAGGAGGGCCTTAATGAATCCCACATCAATGACACGGAACGGAGCTAATGATTTTGATGGAGGTGAAAACGATCTGTGACATATGATTCAGGGTGGCGGTCATGAAAGGATGAAGGATAATGTATGGCAGTGGATGGGACACGGTTGACTTTTCTAAACGACTTCTCTTGAACATATGGCAACACTGATGCGATGGATCGGTAGCATTACCCCAAATATGGATGGTATGGCGAGACCATGGTGATGTGACCGGTGAATGAAACAACCCAACCCGATTGTGGTACGGAGGAAAAGTGTCATGTTCAAGAGCGACTTGCTACCATCAAAGTTTTCTTGAGTTTCTCCCAATTTTTCCCCAGTCATTGCTGACCAGTACCTCTTTATTTTTGTCAAGCTTGAGGAGGATAACATATGCTTGTTCTATAACCTGCCCTTCGAGCAAGCCCATCGCTATGTTTTAACGAGTCTAGCGATAGTGAAACTCGTTCTCGTCTAAAGACAAGTTTGTCGCTATTTAATGATTTTAACGAGTCTAACGACAAAGATAACTCGGTCCCTTTTCATTTTTAGAGAGTCTGAAAAGGTACGTAAAGATAACTCCAAAGTTCCTTTTTCGTCATCTAATCCCTTAAGTCCGAAAAAGTATAAAACAATACAGAAGGGATGAGTTTTCGATAGTTTTAACGAGCCGAAAAAAACAAGCGCTCGATCTTTTTGTGCAATAATCCCTCAGGTCCAAAAAGATTAAAATCTAGAGGAGAGATAGCACTTCCTGTCCCTTTAACGAGCTGGAAGGCCAAGGACTCGGTAATCTTTTCATATTTTACGAGTCAGATGAAAAGAGCTTAAAGGAGACTCGTCTTTTGAGGAACGAGTGATGAAACGGGTTAGCAGCTGATCCCAGGTACAGGTTGGAATTTTCCAATCACGGCAGTGTCACAAGGATGGCTAGGTGAAATCACTCTTCGCAGCTGTTCCTAAAAATGGGTAAACAATCATATGAAGGTGAACGATCGGCCAATAGAAAAGTGGAGGTGACGGTGCAAACACGACCAAGGCTTTAATGGCTGATAATATTACATTCACAGTGGTTATTTACCGGGTAGTGGTTCATTTTTTATTTTAAAATGAGCTTAAATGCTGGTGGAAACACTTGCTCATTGCTTATGTTTATTTTTTAACGAGCATGAAGTCCGCGTTAATACTGCTTGGATCTTGCGTTTATTTTTTAACGAGCATGAACTGTGTGCTAAAACTGCTCGATTAACCCAGTCATATGATAAGAATGTCTCATTGAAGATGCTATTTTTTAGGGAGCTTAGATCTTACGTAAGCTTTGCTCCGGATCCTTTCGTTATGCAAGTTCGGAAACGACTAATCCTACGAGTTTAAAGGGTTAGACCTACAGGTTTAAAGGGAGGACCTAAAAATTTAAAAAATAAATAGCTGCCCCTTGCTTGCACTCCAAAAGGTTTGCATGCCCCCAGGTATAAAACAGAGTTTCAAGGTTACCCCTACTTTAGTCCAATAAAACATTTGTTTTACCGAGAGAGGCCTACCTCTTTCAGGTTACCCAAAGATTGTCTCGTTAATCTTTCAAACAAAACACTTCCTCGGCAATGTCTACCGAAATAGACAAAGGTGAGCGACGAAGCCTGCCAACTCACATAACTTTGACAAAAGAATCTTATTCTAGAATAACCCCTCTTCCTAGACGGACGGGGTACAGACTAGTCATATTCTCCCGCGGAAACCTACCTTATACCCAAAGTTTTCCTGCCGAAACAGACCAGGACGCATGCCCCCTGGGTTCCAGTCATATCCTCCCGGATTACTCGCACTCATCAGGAGGACAGACCGTGGGTTGAGACACTTCTTGCGTGAATAGACCATTTAGGGATGGTGTATGACTATTTGCAATGCGTGATCCGGGAAATGAAAGTTGGTCCACGAGCTTGACCACTCTTCCTTCGTGCGGAAAACACATTACTCTAAAGAGTGAGGAGACGACGGCTCCCATGCAATATATATAGTTGCGTCCAAGGAGTAGGTTATAATCCAAGGGTTCTTGAACGACCATCACGTTCATTTGAACGATCTTCCCTTTCAATGTTATGGGCACATTGGGGAGGATCCCTAAAGGTCGACTGGTTCCTTTATCAAAGCCTGATAGATTTCTCATTTCAGGCAAAAGCGTTGGCGAACCAAGCACTTTCCAAGCAATAGAGGAAAGGATACTCACAGATGCCCCCTCATCAATAATAGTGCCAGCCATTACCATTCTGTATATTTGAACGATAATTCTGAATGGTATGCTGGCTGGCAAGCGGGGTCTGCCTAGTTGGTTCCAGTCGAAGGACACAACCAGGTTGCTTGGTGGTGGGACCGAATAGACGGCCGGATATCGCTCTGACGAACTTCCTTCCTGCGATAAAGGAATGGGTGCATTGCCCCCGTGTTCGTCGGAGTCTGTGTTGATGAAGAGAATTTGGACGATGACGTCTTTATTCTCCTCTGTGATGGTATCATTCGAAGATAGAGCCTCTGAAGGCAAAACCGGGTCAATTGCCACCTCAACCTTTTGACTTTCGTCAGGTATGGATTCAGACGGTTCATCTTCAATGATAGGTGCTTCGGCTGACCACCTGAGCGGGCCAGCCGGGTTCTCAACTAGTGAAGGACTTGGCAAGAGTTTTTGATATCCAGGAGGAAGTTGCGCTCGTAAAATCGGGCGATCTTCCAAAACTCTTTTAGCCTCGTCTAAGAAGGGACAACGGTGGATGGCATGGTCGCCTTCACACAGTTTGCAAGGAAATCTGGCTTTCCCTCTCTGTCCTGTGGCTTCACTTTCACTAGTTGACGGTGTGCTGTCAACATGGCTATCAGAGGTTGACGCCACCGAATTGTGCAAACGGGGAGACCAGTCCCTTAGTATCCGAGGGATGTAGGGACAATCTCTGTGGAGGTGGTCTCCCTTGCATATGACGCATGGTGATTTAGGCCTTGCTAGTGCTATGTGTGGATTTTTGCAGATGACACTTGTTTGCCCCCAGTCGCTTTTGGCTCCTTCTTCTTCTTCTTCTATTTCTTCTTCTTTTCCTTCTTCTCCTTAGGAACTTGGTTTTTTGTTTTACCAGTTCCATCAAGCGAAGAGGAAGGAGGAGAGGAAGACTTAGATGAAGTAGAAGGCTGGTGGGCGACTCTGGTCTGGTCTAACTGTTGACTCGACTCTTCAGGAATAGTGGTGTTCTGAACGACATTGGTTGAAAAGAGCCAGACCGGCAGGCCAATTGTCAGTCCTGGAAGCGACAATGTGGCCATATGGGGCGCACCAACATCTCCCCAAGAGGAGAAGGGACCAGGATTTCCACCAAGGGGAATTCCTTGGTTGGTGGGCTCCATTTTTTCAACCTAAAGATCAACGCAGGAATAAAGGGTGATTGTTCTGTTTAAAATAAATTTTTAACGACGCTTAGACACAACTTGCTTTTTCAATTTTAGAGAGTCGAGAAAAAGCTAAAGATGACTCTAGTCTCCTTCGATGTTTTAACGAGCCCGAAGTGACAAATGCTCGGATGGACTTTTTCTGTTATAGAGTCTGAAAAATACCAAAATAAACTGCTCTGGAGTTCTAGGCAGAGGGTGTGCCAAACTTTTCGCAAAACCGCAGAATACTTTTTAGGGTATGGGCGGTCGATCTTCCTGAATGCTGTGTTCAATGCATTGCGATCAGTAGGGCGGCCGACATGGCTTCCTAAGGATAAAGGTAATATTCCTATAGGGGTCTCCCAATATATACGCGACGGTACGTGGGAGCACAATCCATACTGGCGCTATCGTCCCTCAGGAGGAATCACCCACCTTCAACGAGATCGACAGTCACCAGGCTTTACGACGCCGGAACACGTCTCTAGCCTAGACCTCTATGTTGTGCGTTATGTTGCAAAGTGTTGTTAAGTTCATTCAGTTTATTTTAGGTTGATCTTTTTAGAAGTTTGCCTTTCTGGATCACCACGAGATGTATGGTATAATTCCTAAATGCAGTCTAAAGATGATAAGAAAGCTTTATATCTTTTCAACTATGAAAATCCTAGCTACAAAGGGAAAAGAAAGACACCATCTTTTCTCAAAGAGCAATCAGCACACTCTAATGCACTTTTCCTAAATCAAGCATGCAAACTATCAAAATGCAAATGCACAATGCAGGTGTTTGTTTTCCGCTTTCTTAGTATTGATGCCTACAAAGAAAGCTTTTTGTACAACTTTGAATTTGCTTTTAAATGACAAGTACAAACAAGTTTACTTTTTCGAAATCAGAAAGGGTAGAAGAGAATACAACACTTTACGACTTTCGAAATGAACACTTGTTTCGACACTTAAAAGAGACAAACTCAAACCAAAAGCAAAAGCAAATGTATAATCAACTGTAAATAGCCAATGAACTCTCTCCTAAGATCACAATCAACAGATCTGAATCAAGGGCTACAGGATGATTATTTCACTCATGCAAAGGAAAACTGTAAATTACGCCACAAACACATAAAAACATTCACAGTCTTTTTGTACAAAAGGAGGCAGAAAGCAGAGAAAAGGAGTTATCAGACTGGTACCTATGCTGGTTACAGGCTGCAAAAATCAGAGATCAAAACAAGGCAAAACAGAGCAGATAACCCCAGCTGCACAAGGCCTAACTGGATCAGTGCAACCTCAACACAGGGGTTTTGACATTCAGCGCAGGTGGCCTTCACGGGACCTGCGTTGAAATGCAGAACCTCTTCACAGGGTTCGCGCTGAAGGAGAAACGAGAGTTTCTCACTGGGTTCTGGGTCACAGTTTGCTGATTAATCTACGGTTTCAGGCCAAATAAAAGAAACAAGCAAGGTACAATCAAAGGGATGCTTTGAGGGAGTACTAAGATCTATCACAAAGGATCATCAAATCATTTGTGAGTCCATTGTTCAGATCATAGACAAATCCAGTGATTGGATCAAAGCAGCAACTGTCTACTTTGCATCTGAGAAGAGCAGATGCAGTTCGATTGTTGTTGTTGAGTCTATGAAACAAACAATGATAGAGACACAAATAAAATGACTAAACAGATTTCCCCATAGGAGTCGCCAATTTGTTGTGGGGAAAAATGCCTATGAAGGATGATCCTATCCACCTAAGGTGTGACAGTGCCTTAGCAACAAACGGAGACAGCTATTCTAGTATTCTTCCTTTATGAATTAGAATGAAGAGAGATGGATGGACTAACCGGTGTCTTCCGTTTGTCCCTCGATCCAGTTTCTCTTCTCTTTGAGAGTTCTCAGCTACTTGCCTTCTCACTTGCCCAGCTTCAACGGGTCTCTGCAAGATCACAAGAAGAGAACGCTACACAAGACATGGATTCATATTCATAACTAGTTCAGGATTAGAAATAAACTAAACATACTAATGCAATCATACATCAAAGATACATCAGTATATAGGAGAAACCAAGATAGCTTTATTGATGAATAACAAGGTTCAGGAAGAGATACAACCAAGAAGGCTCCAATCCAGCATCTCCTTCCCAGCAAATGGAATTCCTATCTTCACCTCCCTTCAAAGCATTAAGCACCCAATGGTTCTGATCTCAAACCAACAGCAATTCTTTGCAATAACAAAATTCCAGCCCCCTAGATCTCATGGAGGAGAGATCCATATATAGATGTTTGGAGAGAGGATGAGTCAGCTTGAGATCTGACTAGTGTCCTCTCCCCCTGTCAGTTCTTGTATCCACTTGGAGGTTCTTGCTTCCACTTGGAGATTGAGAACCTCTTACTCATCACTAGTCGAATTCACTGAGGCAAGTGTCATTGAGGAAGATTCTGGAAGCTTCCTGGGTCTTGACACCTTGTTGAATGAACTTACCACTTGTCAACTCTCGTTCAGCGCACCTGGGTAGTGCTTCTACCTGCGTTGCAGTGCAGGTAGCCAGTTCAAAGTTTGCACTTCAGCGTAGACAGCTAGTGGAGCCTCTGAACTGATCCTGAATTGACTTGTTTTTGAGCAGTTTTTGGTGGAGAACTTCTGTGAATTGCTGTGGTTTGTTAGCCTTGTTCCTCTAGGGGTAGGAACAACATGTTTAGGGACTTTGGATCCCTTAGATTATGGACATTTCATGCTCAATGCTGTAAGGCACAAAAATGTCTATAACAGACAAAGTTTGGTTACATTTGCAGAGGGAGCGCCTTACCAGAACCCATCAGAAACTCAGACCACTTCGACATGGTCCTTACACCAGTAACAAGGCTATGGGAAACAATGCTTTGAAGCACAGCATTCCTCCATTCCTTCGCTTGCACCGAGTGTTCAATGTGGACCGTCGCCGACCATGCTCCCCACCATTTCTGGACACATCAGAGATTGCAGAACAACTCACCAGAGACCCAGCTCAGCGGAAGCTTCCTCATCTTAGGGAGGAACTCAATGCAATGGGGACCATTGCTTCCTAGGGGGGAGGAATGATCCAGGTGGATTTTGGTGGCCACCCACCTATCCCATTTGGACCCCCACAACTGTCTCTTTCAGTTTTTCTGTTTCCTTAATTATAGCATAGTTTACTATTTTTAGCAGTTTTTCGGGTCCTAAATTTCCGGAGCCGTTTTGAGGCCCTAAACGACGTTTTTTGGGAAATCCACCGCCAACAATTTTTTTAGATAAAAATCATCCTTTTCATCGTAGTCCTTGGAGAGATCTTTCCAACGGGCTATCGTGCGCGTCAAACGGAGATAGTACGACCAATTCGCGACCCCGGGAAGTTGATGTACCAACTTACCCAAAAACGGGGCCCACAATTTGGCGTTTCATCTTCTAGGGTTAGGTTTTGGAATGTGAAGGGTTTTCCATTGTTTCTCAACAATAAATAGGCCCTCGAGCCTCATTGTAACATAGTTTTTGGAGAACAGTTCAGAGGCATGTAGCTGACACATCTCTTCTCAGAGATAAGCTACCATCGCCCAAGCTGGGTTATTTCCATTTCTATTTGTAAGCATATTTCAGTATTTTACAGTAATGAAATGAAGTATTATTTCTGCTGCATATTTGTCTTTATGGTTATCTCTATATTTTATTGTGTTCCTATTTAAATCCAGATCAATAGACAAAACCAAGAAGTTCATTGAGCAAATCCAATTGGCAGGGACAATTTTAGGGGCTAATATTCGCAAGTCGGCTAATTTTCCATGTTTTTTCCAAATATAATATTCGCCAATTTACATTTTTTCTTAAAAATTATACACCCAAATTTTATATTATAAAATTATTTTACCTTAGACATCGCAAAAATTTTATATAGACTAATATAAAATCATTATAAATATAAATAATTTTACAAAAATATTGTTAAACATTTTACAATTTGAATATCAGGGACTAGTAAGATTCACTAAGGTTTCTAAACTTTAAGATAAACTTCCATCCTTAAATTTTCCTTGCCAATTGGTACATCAAGCAATTGAAGATTAGCTTGGAAAGTTCCAACGTCAAATGGATCGAGATTGGAAAGGTGAGGGAACTATACCCTCAATTGCTGAATAACTCAAAGTGATCTTATGGGGTCCAAAAGCGCCCAGTGTGGAGGAGTGATCCGGAGCTCAAAAAAATGCTCAAAATTCAACATTTTCAGATTAGTGTGGAACCCAAATGACCATGTATTGCTCATCGTTTTGGATTTGGTGCAACTCATTTCGCGCGAAATGATATCGTATGCTCACAGAAACGAGTTATGTTCTTTTTTCAAAACATGCGAAGTTTTGCAAAAAAAATGACAGTCTAGTAAACAGTATGTATTGTTGACATGGGATGCTAACTAGGGCTGCTAATTTGGAAAAATGACTCATCTTCAAAAAGGGCCAATGACATCATGCCACTTGTCAAGTTCCTAATGGCGTTGTGTTGGAGAATTTTCATTGGGTGATGATATTGGTGACATGGACCAACTAGAGGCCACCATGTGACCTAGCTATAGGTTGCCACGTGGCACCTCAGTGGCCACTAAGATTTGGTAAGGGTCAGATTGAATCTACCACAGAGAATCAAATCATGGAACTCATCTAAACCAACTGCAACCTCTACCATTGAACTACACATGGAACATTTTAATACTATGGCACAAAACATTATATAAAGTTCAATATGTATGCATAGGGGTGTGGGGGCCGTGGTTAACCCCCGACGCCAGTCCATAGACCATAGTTAGGGGATAACCACATCCCCAAACAATGTGTTAACAATAACTGCCCATGTGATAAGCCACATAACCCATGGCCTTTACCACCACGTTAACCATAACCCCCATGGCATTTAACGTAACCACCGCCATGTGATAACCTTGACCACTCGCAATTAATCATTATCATGCCCTAACCACCATTCCACACCACCAACTGTGACCACCAACCTAACCTACGACCATGTGATAGGTCCAATACTGGTAGCTTAGACTTTCAGCATAGGTGGCCAACCCTAGGTCCTATGGGGACCCCATGTGACCAGGAGCATGCACACAGGGGTCAATGGGAAATTTAATGAACCCACAAATTTCACCAGAATTGTGCCCATTTTTCGCTCCGTTAGCAGATTTTGGGGTGAAATTGTAGGAGCGGTGCCATATTTGGGGGAATTTATAGAGCGAATAGCGCAAGAGCTAGGAAAGCTCATATCTTCTTCATTTTTTGGTCTTTTCAGTAGCAAGAAGAGGCTAGACATGAATTTTTGGGTCTTCCGAAGCCAATGGAACATGTTTCAGAGCCATTGGAGCACTTCTAAAGAGATCTTTTGTAGATTTAAGTTTATGGGTGCTAGGATCAACCAGGTGGTTGAATCAGCTTTTGAAGGCTTCTGAGAATGGAGAGGACCTTGTAGGGGTTTTATTTCCTTCATATGTTTTCTGCAATAGCTGATACATCTATGGTGTAGCTCATATTTCTCTTTTCTCATTATGTCTTTGAAGAAAGCTCTCTTTTATTACATCAAGTGAGTTTTTGTACTTGTTATGCTCATTGTTGGATGGAGTACGGGGTCTTGATTTGAGAACCATTTTCTTGTTTATTGTTACATGATTGACTATAGGTTGTCATGTTTTTAGAGTGAGAATTATTTGCAAGAGAATGTTTCCTTGAAGGAAAAACTAGCCACTCTTTTGATCAGCACACTATATGTACTCTTTATCACTGAAGTATTTTGACCATAATGAGATTGGGTCAAGCCATTAAAAGCTCAACTAAGGAGACGTAGCCCAGGAGGGGTGAACTCCTTTATCAATTGTTGAGTGTATTATTGTTATTCTATTGTTCAATGTCTTTTTTAATTCATGTTTTAAGCTCAAGAATTACATATATAGACATAAAAACTCATGGTTAACTTGTAATTTACCTCATAATCCTCAAGCACTTTTTTTACTATTTTGGATTGGAATTTAGCACAACAAACACTAACTTTCCCATTCATATCAGTTGGAACTTACTAGTGAAATCTTTTACTTTCCTTTGTGCATGTTGATGATGAACCATTTTCCATCCTTGAGGAGCTAATATTGGGTGTCTCTCCTCATGAATATTGTATCACACATATACATGTATGGACTCCCAATCACAACTCCACATACATCAAGGGGAACCACATCTATATCTACTTCATCAATAAAATTAGCACTGCTAGGAAATCCAATTTTTCACTCTTTAGTTACCTTCAACCCTACATCCTTATTTACCCATCCCAATGGATATGGTTTTGGATGATCATGAAATTCCTGCCCAACTTGACCAACTTTGCTGCAATTAGATTCTCTTGTGATCTTGATTCAAACAGAGCATAAATCTTTGTCTTCTTGACTTGTATCTTTATATGGAAGAGTTTGGTCATTTCTTTCTCTTCCTGTTGTTGAAGGTTACTCAGAGTCAACTCCTTTTGCACTGACATGTAGAAGATATTATCATCCACGTTTGAGCTTCTTTCAACTCGGTTGCTCAAATCCATGACCATGAAATTCTTCTTGTTGTTCTTCAGGTTTAGCTTTGGATGCAACTTCTAGCACTTCTCTTCTATATGGAAATCAATGTTGTAGTGGTTTCTAGGATCTTTGCACTGGTGCATAGTGGCTAATGTATTTTTATCTTTTCCCCATTTTTTCTTTCTCTTCCGCTCCTTAGAATATTCCATTTGCTCCTTCTGCTTTGATCCACTTGATTGTGGTCTTTTCAGGCCTATTTTTTCCAAGTATTGTGCCTATAGAAATGCCTCGTCCACCAATTTGGGCTTGAACAACAACACATGTTCACGCAGATGGTGCTTTAGACCCCCTAAATACTTGAGAAACACATCTGGGTTCTTTGAAGAGATACCCAACATTATAGCCATCTTTCTTAATTTTGTGGTGTACTCTTGCATGATTTGGCCTGACATTATCCTTAAGTAATGCCACTAGATTCACTGGTCCTCTATGTACCCAATGGGATAAAACTGTGACTTAATGAGGGTTTTGAAATTCTCCCACTTTTGGAATTATGATTCATATGTTGTCCTTGATGGAAACTCACTTGTAACAGAACAAGTATATGGTAACTAGATGAATCCACAGGTCGGTTTAGAGGTGACAGAATGATGGAACAAAATACCATAATGATGGGTCAAAGGTTTATAGATTAGAATCAAAAGTTTGATATAGGTGAATTTTTGAAAATCTATACGCGTGTTCGTCAAGGCCAAGTTACGTATGCACACAAGTTTGGTGAAGCATAGTATCACATGGTTTTTTCACCATGGTATTCTAAATACTAGGGGTCCTTACCATGGTATTGGACAATAGTAATGAGTGCGACAATGGATATTGATCTCGTCAAAGATTACCACCAACAGTGGTGTAGTTTTGACCCGTGGTATTGGATAAGGGCTAAACTATATAAAGAGGTGAAGATCAAAGTGTTAGGTGTGAGAGTGAAAGGATTTTTTATGAATACTTCAATTTGAAGTGTATTTGCATTGTAAGGGCCAAAATTGTCACATAGATCTCAAATAATTATGAACCGATGAATAAAATGATGGATCAAGATCATGAGACCTGAAATAACTTTTGATTGTATGATCTTCTCATGGATTGACTAGATCTAAGTATTGACGCTTGTTTTATCTCAGAATATTATGATCTATGTCGTTTTGAAGTTCTGAAGAGTTGTAATATTATAAGTCAAAATTTTTAGATCTATAGCTCGTTGGTCTTGGGAAAAGCGCATATACATGCGGGTTCGTTTCTTTAAAGTTACATATATAAAGTAATATTTTTTTTTCTTAAATGATCGATCAACCTGATCAGTGCTGCTATTTCTCTGTTGTCTGTTAATGATGTCCTCATGCTGATCTGGGTTGAATGATAATTCCTGAAGTGGAACTAATTGAATGATGAAGTTGAATTTGTTTACATGTTGATTGGTTGAAAATATTATTGATGTTGCTGACTGTATGAGGATTCTGTAAGCTAACATAATATTTCAGAATATCTTTGGTCAACTCTATGTGTGATTCAAAATTACAAGTTTTCAGTTTTCAATATATTAAAATTTGTACGTGGGTTTCTCTACGGAAAGTTGCATATACACATGGGTTTGCTTAAGTGAAGTAGCGTATACATTTTGGAATTTGAATTATCAGGGTTGCAGTTGATACTGTGTGTTGATGCAGTACTCTAAGTTCAGTTCTATGTATAGGTTACAGTGGTCTGATTGTTCCAGTTGATTGGTTGATTTAGTTGTATTATAATGATGAGTTAAAATTTGATTATTGATATTGAGCTTAAGTCTTGATATTGGATCCAGTGTGAAAATTTATGAAACGTGGTCCACAAATGTTGCTGAGGTTTGGAGCCTTTAGTGAGGAAGTCTAAGCTTACTCCAAGTAGTAGTTGGTGATCAGATTAAGGGGTTGGATCTTTGTTCCAGTAGGAGAAGAAGAATGAGGTGAAGGTTGTAGCCTTCAGTAAATGGGTGCCTACATACTGGTATGAGTCTACACTAGTACAAGAATGTAACAAGTTTTTGATATTAATAAGTTTTGAAGTCTGAGACGACAATAACAATGGTTTTCTCCCACATTGTGTTTCCACCTTAAATCATGGTCTTCATGTGTGTTACTTATTTGTGGTACTTTATTCTATTCTTACTGCACCTATTTACTACTTATCAAATGCCTAATAAATCTCTTACATTCTGGTTCAAGTTTAACAGATAAAGAATTAGCTATTTTACAAGTTTACTGAGCATACCTAGTTTCTTTTACAACAGTCGCGTATACATTTCATAAAAGAATTTTTTAATTATGATTTTTAAAAAATACTAATTCACCACCCCCCTCTCCTAGTATTTTTCACAACACTGACTTAGTCACTAGAGGTTCTCCCTCCAACCTCATGGTTTCCATGTGGATCTCCCACCAAGTTAGTGTACAACCCTCTAATTTAAACCGTGCGAATGATATCTTTATCCCTTCCTCTATCTCATGGACACTAAAATAAACTTCCAATTGCTACAACTAGTGGTTTAGCTTAAGAGTGTTGATCTCATCATGGTACCTTTTGATATCAAATTTTTCTCCCATTTTAAATAGGGATTTATTCATGAAACTCAAGCTAGGTTGATATTTTTTGGGTTCTTTCTTTAGTCGGTTCTCTGCATCTTCCCGATCTCCTGATTCCCCTTCTAATGTATCCTCTACATTCAAACCCACACCTTCTACAAATATCCCCAAAGTATTTCTTAGGGACGCCATGAGGAGGTTTACATTACAGTTTATATCCACGACTTCTTGTTCGAGCTACAAAAACCACACCTTTACAGGATCACGAGGTTCATTACAAATTTGTCAGCCATGATTATGGTTTTATGATTTCCCTGTAATCTCCAAAAAATATTGAAAGAAATCTACTCTTATACCAAATGATCTATAAACTTCCTTCAATATTGCATTGGACAATTCATCACGACAGATCAAACAATGTTATATTAAAAATCCGAAAAATCTACACTATTGTACTTTAATTAAACTTTAATATTAGTAAACTTAACTATAATTAGTGCATGCATACGAATATAAATTATTCATAAAAGTAAAGAACAACAAAATAAGCTCACAGAAACACAAACAAGACACAAGATATGCTCTTTGGGAAACCCTTTTGTGAGAAAACCCAACTGGAAGTTGAGGCAACTTACCTCTCTTTCTCTGTCAGGAAATATGGTTGCAAGTACAAAGAAGTAATGTATGTGGCCCATGGGCTACTAAAGTGCGCAAAACCACTCTCTGTGATCTACCTTCTGTTTCTCTTAGATATATTTTGTAAGCTATGGAACAAAATTCTCTCGAAAGTATGGAATGTCTCTTCCTCCTAGTGGCACAGTTATAACACAGCCTGATAACCTACTAGTGGTTCATTTTGAGTACATCAACTCTTAACTAGAGTTACAATATAGAATCTTCTAGATTATTTTACATCAAAAACATGTGGCTATCCCCTTTGCCATGAATAGTGGGGGCTAACGCAACATCCTCACAAACTATAGGTGTGAAAATAGGAAGGTCAACTTCTAAGTGGCATAACGTTTGCATACAGACTCTGATAGACACACTTCGTGGTTGGAAATATATTTGTGTGTAGAACAACATGAGATGGTGCAGTGCTAAAGAGGTGAAGTTTTACCCCCAAAAAAACTCCGTTTAATGCCTCCAAACACTCCTGTAAGGTTTTAGACCTTGTTTCACCAAACTGGGTCTCTCTGGTAGAAACAGTACCATGAGCTGATTCATCCAATTTTTCCACTCCGAATGCATTGATATGGATGAAAAGCAATATAATGATCCAATTCAGATGATGGATCATATATTTTTAATCTTTTGGTGGTGTTATGAGCAAGTTAAAAACTGTTTAACATATTTTATGATGTCTAAATCGAAACAGATCATTTTTGACAAGAGAGCATGTAAACCCATGAAAAAGGAAGCCCCTGGAGTCTTCTTTCAACTCTTTTTAGATTCTTAAAATATGAAAATATTTTTGAGATCTTGTCTTTTCAAACTCGTTAAAGTAAATTAAAATACATCTACTCAGTATAAGTTTGAATATTTTCCTGACAGAAATAGATTATTTATGAAAAATGAATACCTTGGGCAAACATCACTAAGAGGTTATCCTGAGTATTGTTTTTCCTTTTTTAACTCAAGAGACTATTTATGAAAAGGAACCTTTGGAGTTTTATTTTTCACCTCTTTTTCAAACTCTCTACACACGAAAAAGGAGTTGAGTTACGTCTCTGCTAGACTTGTAAAAGCATCAAACAATGATGTTATCATCGGACATGAAGATATTGAACTTCTCCTTCTTAATGTTTGTTAAAACTACTAAGGGTAATTCATATGAAGGATGAAATTACAGATCAAGGATATGTTATCCTCCTTAAGCTTGTTAAAATAAAGAGGTATTGACCAGAAATGGTTTGGGAAATTGGGAAAACATGATACTCTACCTATTAATGGCAACAAGTCACTCTTGAACATGATACTCTCCCACAACATCTCCATGGTTGTTGGGTTGGAGAAATCTACTTGTGTTTTGGTTCATCATGCCATATCAAAGCCTCTGCTTTCAGTTTTGGGTCAATCCTGCCAACCCCATTCAGTGTCACCAATATTTTCAAGAGAATTCATTCAGTTGAAATATTCTAGATACTCCTAATCCTTCATTTCATGTCTACATTTCCTAAAATATTTCCACATCAACATCATTCTATCTCAAATCTTAATACTCATTTCGTGTCGTTGATGGTGGATACATAAAGGCCCTATGAGACAAGTCACTTCATGTTGGCATCAATTAATTGTCTAGGAATTTGAGTTAGAAAATAACCTTTTGGTAACTTTTCACTTGCATACATCAATGGAACGTTTCCTTGCTCTCAGCGGTAGGTTTTCATCATTGGCCTTCCACCTAAATATTGTGTGTGGTGTTCGATCTCAACTCATTCATTCAAACTATACAAATTGTATTATTGTACCTTGAGATCCATTAACAACATCAATGGTTTCTCTTTCTTATGTTAATGACTTAAATCATTGATCGGCAATCATATGGTGTCTACCATGTTTGACTTCGGCTCATTTATTCACATGATTAGACTTGTACATTGGATGATCGAGTGAACGAGATAGAAGACCCCATATCTAGTTCCATCCATCAGGGCTGCGATTTCAAGATTAATGCAAGGTTACAAACCATGATGTCTATGATCATATAAACAGACATCTGATCATGGATCCACATTTTCTCATCAGTGGAAATGACTTCTTGATCATTGTATATGTAATGTTAGCCTATGTGTTGCGCTTGGGTGTGCCCCCCTAAAAAATATTTCATGATGAAAATGTATTGTAACAAATGATGATCTTGACTAGCTTTTCTTAATATAAACTTGTCATAAGGCAAATCACTTCAGTCATCAGCCACTTATTCTGACTTTGCACTTTAGGGGAAAATTGTTATAGGCCATTTTGTCACATCTCATTGATAAGCTTGCAAATTAGATTAATCATCATCCCTACACAAATCCCTAAGCATGACCTTTCCAAATAACTAAGTTTCTGTGCCTAATTGTTTCAAATTAGTGCTTTTAAGCCCTAGCACACCCAACCTCTTTAGAAAATTTCATTCAACAATAGGTTGCTCCTTTTTGCACTAGCATATATAACACCCTTCTACCACATCTACCCGAACAATCAACCAGCTGGGGTAAACATGGGACAAGAGGCCACTATGATAAGACTCAACCTCCTAGGTAACCCTAATGAAATCGAGTTGACACAAAAAGACCTTACAGACCTCCCTCAGGTACTTCAGGACCCCTAGGAGATAATCCACCACTCGAGGTGCCCAACCCCTGAGTTGACCTAGCATTTCATTGTTATAAACCAAAATTCTCTCCCATGACAAGGAATGCATGTGACTGGAACCCCGTAGTTGCTCCCATAATGTCTGCAAGGGAGAGACTATGGTCTTTTTAATCCAGTTCAGTGTTAGAATCTACGATATTTAAGCCACTTTTTTAGGTCTAGTCTCTAAACCAATGTCTAGAACTTGATGAGGCTTTCCAAGACAATAAATGACACCAAGGAAAAGCCTCTAACATAAAACTTGATTAAGGGCTTGACATAACGAAGCCTAACCATGACATACATTTTGTCAAGCACTTAGTAAATATGAACCCTACATGTATAAATAATAGATTTGAGCATAGGGGTCTCATACTTATCTAAGATTTTCCATGAAGCATTGTTTTTTTATCACTTTAACTGCCATTCCATCCATTAGGTCATAGATACATTATTCAATCATTAACAAGTAAAACCATGATGACATCCATACATGGATGTTGTCATAAAACATATAGATAACCAACATAATAGGGGCATAAATATCAATTATATCACAACTATATACACCACACATAATCCATCATAATACTCATAGAAATACAAAGAGAAATAACCTTTCATTAATGATGCAAAGTCCAAACCCAAGATGGTACTTCCACATTCCGGCTGGCCCTAGAATGGCTGAGGCAAATCTCTCTTCAACCATTCACCCCCATGCCATATTCCAAGCATGAATGTGGGATCTCATATAACACATCAATAAAAAACCATCCAGGGCTTCCAGAGGCCATCCACCTCAACCCATCAAATATTGATTCTACCTCATGGTTGGACATCACCAAAACCATCATCTGATTAACCTCTATCCCAACCTTTTAGGGCTCTAGAGAATTTGTTCCAACATGACTCCCAAGACTAGTAACTCAAACTACGACTGCTTCCGGGCTCCAAATCATTTGTCCAACCAAGACTTAGGACTAGTAACTCAACCCACAACTGTTGCCGAGCTTCCAGATGTTGGGTGTGGAGCTTGATTATCTTTTGTATTCAAGGTATTGCCACATTGGACCCTAGTTCGAAATGGGGAAGCAATGCCGCCCGTAAAATATTCACTTCAGGAGGGGTCCAGAGGGGTGGGTTTAGGGTTTTTTTCCCTAGAAGGCAACCCCTCACTCTATATTAGGGAATTGTATTGCATCTATGTAGATCTATATTCTGAGTGAGAAAGAGAGAGGAGATTGAGAGCGAAGAGGATGTTACAGCGAAAAGGAAGGACTAGTTGTTTCTCTGTGGATGTAGCCCAAACTGGTTGAACCACGTATATCTGTGTCTCTCTTGTTTTATGCATTTTCTGTGTTTATATTTTTGCAATATTTTATGTGTTCCATTGCTCCGTAATATATAATTTTCTAACAACTTGTATCAGAGCCGAAGGTATTTTTGGCTAACAAACTCGTAGGAGAGAACGATTCCTGGTTCAAGTGGGAGCAATGGAGGAAGATGGTAAGTTTAGGGTCGAGAAATTTAACGGCGAAAAATTCTCGCTATGGAAGATGTAGATGGAAGATTATCTATATCGGAAAGATCTGTACCTACCATTGGGTGGAAAAACAAAGATGCCAACAGGTATGACCAATGAAGAATGGAACCTTCTCGATAAAAAGGCACTCATAACAGTACAGTTGTGCCTCGCAGCATTGGTCACCTTCAACATTTCGAAGGAAACAATGACAGAGGGTTTGATTAAGGCGTTGGCGAAACTATATGAAAAACCCTTGGCCTCAGATAAGGTATTTCTTATGAAGCATTTATTTAATATGAAGATGTCGGAAGGTGGATCTGTTGCAGACCATTTAAATGATTTTAGTATTGTTACAAGTCAGTTAAGTTCTGTAGGGGTAAACTTTGATGATGAAGTTAGAGCTCTATTATTCTTGTGCTCATTGGTAGAAAGTTCGAATGGTTTAGTAATGGCCATTAGTAACTTTTTTTCTGGATCTAGTACTTTAAAGTTTGAAGATGTTGTCAGTGCTATCCTTAGCAAGGAAATGCGACGAAAAAGCTCCGGTGAGACATCAGGTAATGCTTTGAGTGTAGAGTCTAGGGGAAGAAAAATGGAAAGAGGAAAGAGCTCAGGATATCACAGTAAATCAAGAAAATGCAGATCCAAGTCTAGATCGGGGATAGTCTGCTAAAAATGTGGAAAGAAAGGATACCTAAAGAAATACTGTAGATCTCGGAAGGGAAAAGAAGGAGATGCACAGCCAGAAAACAATCATGAAGCAAATGTGACAGGTGAGGTGTTACAATATGCTTTGATTCTTTCTTTCAAAAATATTACTGATTCCTGGGTGGTAGATTCAGGGGCCTCATTCCATGCCACACCTGATAAGAAATACGTTCATGACTATGTTCAAGGAGATTTTGGACAAGTCCGTTTGGGTGATGATAAACCCTGTAAAATTGTTGGAATGGGTAAGGTTCTTGTAAAACAGTAGAATGGGAACCAATGGCTACTAAAGGAGGTAAGGCATGTTCCAGATCTAAAGAAAAATCTGATTTCAACAGGGCAATTATGCGGTGAAGGTTGTGTGACAACTTTCACAGGTAAAGCTTGGAAGGTCACCAAAGGAGCCTTGGTAATAGCAAAAGGTGAAAAGGTTGGTACATTGTATTTATGCAATGGTATTTCTAACTATGTTAATGCTTTAACTTCCAAAGGAGAAGATGCAGCATTATGGCATCATAGGCTCAGACACGTGAGTGAGAAGGGGATGAAGATCCTTCACTCAAGGAATTTGTTGTTGGGTTTGAAGAATGTTGATTTGGACTTTTGTGAGAATTGTATTTATGGAAAACAAAAGAGAGTTAGATTTCTCAGAGTTGGGAAAGAAAAGAAGAGCGAAAAATTAGAGCTTGTGCATACAGATGTATGGGGACCTTCTCAGGTATCATCTCTCGGTGGCTCTCATTATTATGTTACTTTTATTGATGATGCAACTAGAAAAACTTGGATTTATTATATTAAGAATAAATCTGATGTATTTGATACTTTCAAGAAATGGAAAGCTTTGGTTGAGTTTGAGATAGGAAAGAAATTGAAGTGTCTCAGATCAGACAATGGAGGTGAATATTGTAGCAATGAGTATGATAGGTACTATTCAGAGCATGGAATTCGCAGAGAGAAGACAGTTCCAAGAACACCACAAGAAAATGGTGTGTCAGAAAGGATGAACAAAACAATCATGGAGCGTGCAAGGTGCATGAGATTGTATGCAGGATTGCCTTTACAATTTTGGGCAGATGCTGCAGATACCGCTATTTATCTAATAAACAGAGGGCCTTCAAGTTCCTTGGATGGTGGTGTTCCAGAGGAAGCATGGACAGGTAAAAAGGTAAACTACTCCTTTTTAAAGCCTTTTGATTGTGAGGCTTGTCCATATTAATAAAGAAAATAGAACAAAGCTTGAGGAAAAATCAAAGAAATGTAACTTTATTGGATATGGTGTTAATGATTTTGGTTATCGTTTATATGATTATGAAAATCACAAAATCATTAGGAGCAAAGATGTAATATTCAATGAAAAGGTCTTGTATAAGAATCAGTTGTAGGAAAATAAACAGGAAAAAGAAAACAAGGAATACACAGTTCTTGATGAGATCACTGAAAAAGTAAAGGTGCTTGAAAATAATAATAATCAACAACCACAACAACAACAACTACCACAACATCAATAGGCACCCCAACAACCTGAAAGTGGTGTTAGAAGAACTACCAGGATAAGTAGACCCCCTGAATGATACTCTCCTTCATTATATTATTTATTGTTGACTCATTCTAGTGAACCCGAATGTTATGAAGAGGCAATGCAGGTTGAAAGCAAGAAGAAGTGGGAGCTAGCCATGGAAGAAGAGATGGACTCCTTAATGCATAACCAAACTTGGGACTTAGTCAGGTTGCCTGTAGGTAAAACTACATTGCAGAATAAATGGGTTTACAGGCTGAAGGAAGAAGATGGAGGAAAACAGAGGTACAAAGCTAGACTTGTGGTGAAGGGGTTTGCACAGAAGAAAGGTATTGATTTTGATGAAATATTTTCTCCTTTTGTTAAAATGACTTCAATCAGAACTATTCTAAGTCTAGTAGCAGTTGAAGATTTGCATCTTGAGCAGTTAGATGTAAAGACAAACTTTCTCAACGGGGATTTGGAGGAAGAGATATATATGTAGCAACCACAAGGATATGAGGTAAAAGGGAAGGAGAAACTAGTGTGCAGGTTGAATAAGAGCTTATGTAGCTTAAATCAGGCTCCAAGGTAGTGGTATCTAAAATTTGACAAGTTTATGTCTGAACAAGGTTATACTAGATGTCACTCTGATCATTGTGTTTATCTGAAAAAGCAAAATGATGGTAGCTATATTATATTGTTATTGTATGCAGATGACATGCTTGTTGTAGAGTCTAACATGCAGGAAATAAATGTGCTCAAAAGAAAATTGGCAAATTCATTTGCAATGAAGGATTTGGGAGCTGCAAAACAAATCCTTGGCATGAGAATAACTAGAGACAGAAAAAATCGCAAACTGACATTGTCACAGAATGAGTACATACAAAAGGTGTTGAAAAGATTTAATATGCACAATGCAAAACTAGTTTGTACATATTTTGCTAGCCATTTTAAACTTAGTAAGGAAATGTGCCCAAAGACCCAAGAAGACATGGATTATATGTATAAAGTTCCATATGCGTCAATAGTTGGAAGCTTAATGTATGCAATGGTCTTCACAAGGCCTAATATTGCACACGCAGTGGGAGTTGTAAGCAGGTACATGAACAATCCAGGAAGGGAACATTGGATGGCAGTGAAATGGATTGTCATATATTTGAAGGGTACCAAAAATCAAGCATTATGCTTTGGTGGTTCAAACATTTCTCTACAGGGATATGTTGATGCAGATATGGCAGGTGACAGAGATAACAGGAGGAGAACTACAGGATATGTATTTGCTGTATGTGGAACAGCTGTCAGTTGGGTTTCAAAAATCCAAAGTGTTGTTGCACTTTCAACAACAGAAGCAGAGTATGTTGTTGCTACAGAGGCTAGTAAAGAAATGATTTGGTTACAAAGGTTTATCGGTGAATTAGGTAAGGAACATGATATGAGCACGTTATACAGTGATAGCCAAACTTCTATTCATCTTGCAAAGAACTCAACATTTCATTCTAGGACTAAACACATATAGCTCAAGTACCATTTCATACGATCAGTGTTGGAAGATGGAGAGTTGAAGCTGGAAAAGATACACTCTAGCTAGAATCCTACAGATATGGTAACAAAAGTTGTAACCAGGGAGAAACTAAGAATATGCTCAGTTTCAATTGGTCTACAAGTATGATGAAGAAGATGAGAAATAGCCAAGTCCAAAGAGGAGTCATTGTCCAGCAAATGAAGCAACAGTGGAGTTGCTATAATCAGTCTCCAAGTGGGAGATTGTTGGGTGTTGAGCCTGATTATCTTCTGTATTCAAAGATATTTCCACGTTGGACCCTAGTTCGAAATGGGGCAGTAATTCCACCCGTAAGATATTCGTTGTAGGGGGGGTCTGGGGGTGTGGCTGTGACCTTTGGGGAGCCCCCCTTGGAGGGCGGTTTCGGGGGTAGTGCCCTCGAAGCTAAGAAAAGATGTAAAATTGCCTTGTAAAAGTATAGTAATTTCTAGTCAATCTGGGCCATTCATTAGGCGGAGATCTGACGGTAGAAGTTATGTTTAATTTAGGGTTTTTTGCCCTAGAAGGCAACCCCTCACTATATATGAGGGAATTGTATTGCGTCTATGTAGATCTTTATTCTAAGTGAGAAAGAGAGAGGAGATTGAGAGCGAAGAGGGTGTTACAGTAGATCTGTTGTATGTTGTATCTCTTCAGTTTGCTGGATAATATAAAAGGAAAGACTGGTTGTTTCTCCGTGGATGTAGCCAAAACTGGGTGAACCACATATATCTGTGTCCCTCTTGTTTTATGTGTTTTCTGTGTTTATATTTCTGCAATATTTCATGTGTTCCATTGCTCCATAATATATAATTTTCTAACACCGGAGTGTTTGTGCAAACAAGGTTTCTAGGACTAGTAACTCAACCCACCAAGAGCTTCTAGAGAATTTGTCCAACCAAGGCTTCCGAGACTAATAACTCAACCCAAGTTGTTACAGGGCTTCCAGAGAATTTTTCCAACCAAGGCTATGGGACTAGTAACTCAACCCAAGATGTTATAGGGCTTCAAAGCGTTTTTCCAACCAAGGCTTACAAGAACTAATAACTCAACCCAAGGTAAGGAAACATCAGAACCAACGAAAAAAAACAAGGAAATGAATCCACAATCTCCATGGCTATCCAAGAAATGACAAGGCTAGGAAAATCCACTATCAATCCAAGCAATCCTCCATGCTAGTGACAAATCATAACCAAGAAACCACATGCATGTGCCATGCATCCAAAAACTAGTGAGGAAAACATACATTCAACTCGGTACCTGCATGAAAAATTGTTGTAGTTGTTGATCCTGGTGCCCTCTTACGCTTTCCTGTTCTTCCTTTTCCTTCTTTCTCCAAAAATCCAAGTATGTCACACCCTTCAAGATTGCCCCAAGAAAAATATAAGTATCCAAGAGTATGAGAGAGAGAGAGAATAGAAGAGAGCTCCACCAAATCTTATCAAAAACTTACACTAACCAAGGCTGATCCAAGAGCTTGCCAACTGATCCTCTGAATCCTCTTTATTAATGAGGCCTCTATTTTCTTCATTTTCCATTATTTTCCTTCAATTTCCTACTCACATGCAACTTGTGACCTTTCACCTTCCTTTTCTCCTAATTTCCATTATTTTCATAAATAAAATGGCAATTAATGCCTCATGCCTTTCCAAAGCCTTATCCATTTCCTTTGCTGATTTCCTAAGCCATAATAAACCGAATCAACACCCATTAGGATGTTTCCCCTACCATGCAACTTGGAATATGTGTCCTATCGACCGTGGCCATATATATTTTCACATGGAATTTTCACCTAGGCTGTTAGATAACCCTCCCACTTGGGGGAACACTATCCTCGGTGTTCAATGACACCTATAACCAATAAGACTACTGAAAGAAAAATATACTACCCATGGAGCTTTATAACATAGATTTTTGTAGTATTTACAATGACCACTGCTGAAAAATGACAAACATACCATTACTGGACCTTTATAGTATATCTCATTACAGTGTTTACAATAATAACCACATATACTTATGCACATTTTCTTAAATTAGCAAATAACCATACTATCTATAGATCTTTATAAACTAGCTCAGTACAATATTTACAATGATACACACATACACACATATATGCATATGCACATTTTCTCAACCAACAAATAAAAGGATACAATGCCTGCATCCACAACAAGGGAATACAGAGGCTCACACCTCCACCCTCAAAGTAATACCAAGATTCACCTCCTTCCTAGGAAGTCTAGAATCCACTGCAAAGTCAAATTTTCAACCAATTTCCAATGCTACAATCCTATGCCACTTCTCCCCTCATCGAATAGTTACTGACTCATTGTTCCAGGGTGCACTCCAAATGTGTATCTGATTTTATCTGGCAATGCTAATGACTAAAATAGATATATCCACAAACTTCCCTTCTCTGTTACACAGTCGCTTGGGAATATGGTCACCCCTTCTATGCAGTCACTCACCTTCCAAGTTCTATTGTCACCCCCATCCCCGACAGTCCATCCCTTGGCAAGGCTTTCTCACATCCAAAGATACAAAGAAACAAGGCATATCCCACGTCAAAACCATCATACCAGTCATAGCGTGCCCATGGAAATCAATGGACTCTATTGGGTACCATTCTCCCACAATGGCCCTACTCCTAAAGTGATTTACCAACATATTTCTACATGTTCCAATTTCTTTCACCGTTACTATTAATTCTTGTAGTCAATTTCAACCACCCAACTAGGCATGTTCATGCATTCCTGTTCCAAGCACAAAATTTCCATTAAATTCAAAATAAATTGAAATAATGTCAAATCATACCTCATTGGTAGCTCATCAATAAGGTATACTTGCAATCATGTTTACTTCCTATCACAATAAGTCAAACTAGCATCTTTGACCAAATCATCATGTATAAATATATCACATCAAGTTAGCTCAAAACACAACCATCATAGATTAACATCATAAATGACATGTAACCATCATAAACCAGAATCATAGATCACATGTAATCATCATAGACCAGAATCATAAATCACATCAATAATAAAATTGAAATAAAATATTGATACTTATCCTTTAATTTATCCTTGGCTTCCACCCTAGTCCTTATTTTGTACACACTCCAGATTGGTTGCCGCACTCAAGAAACACCCAGTGCCTTCTCCTCAACCATGTGCACACACACATGGTGTAGATACCACACATACAAGGACCCTAACCTAAGTTCACAATTAATTAGCCAAAAAAATCCCTATACTACTAGCCCTTTCGGCATCAACCCGCGGAGTGCGGACCAAGTCTCACCCGAAACAATATAGGGGGATGACAGAACCAAGTTTCCGCACCCTGAGATGGTTGTGATGTCGGTTAATACCTTCTACTCCTATCTTCATGCAAGTCACCTCGCTCTAGCACTTGGCCGATGAGCCCTCTATTCCGTTCTTCAATACCTCCACGAAAGGATACGAATGACCTTCGCGCAGCCCTAACCCTCGATCTAGACACTTTCGCGCCGCTAAGGCAGTGTACCGTGCAGATTCCTTAACTAATCTAAGTGTCTTACTTATCTTATTAGATAATCACAGTTAGTCCCGCGTAAACAAATATTCTTATATACATTCAGTTATCCAACATAATCATACACATTTGTGCATCACATAAGCATTATAAAGGAAATTCACACATAAAATGATAAGAAGCATTAATCAGAACTAAGACACAAAAATTGCATAATACTTCTCTTTATTGATATCTTCCAAGTGATTACAGATTCTATTCGCCCTACGCACACATCTCTAGGGGTCCACGCACTCAGTTGCAGACTTCTACCCTAGGCCTCTGCCCACTCAGTTGCAAAGCCTCTACCTACGCTACGACTCGAAACTTAGACTTCTTACTTCAGAGCTATCACTCTCTTACATTATTGATCATTCTAACTACTTAGAGCTTAGCTCTTTTTATATAATCCCATGGTTCGCGGACCATGGGTAGATCTTTACAGTCGAATTTACTTTAAAAAACTAAGGGCGGACAACCCTTTATGACTTACGACACCTTCACGCTCTGCGACCACAAAATGCAAAGTCTTTACAAGTTTATTACAAAATTTGACCAAAAAGTGGGATTTTAGCCCCAAAACTATCCTTTAGGGGATCCCGTTCCCAACAGGCCCCCAACACAAACATCGCGACTCGCCCTCGAGTCACTCAGTAGGTGCAGAGATCTTTGCACAAAGCCCTTCTAGCTCAACTCGTATGATCGTAGCCTCGGCCATGTAATGAGCTGCCCCCTACTTCATGTCTTCCACTGTCTACTCGATCACTTCTCCTGTGTTTTCATCCTGAAGCTTTTGTTGCATTTCCTGCAGAGTCACAAGCTTTCCTTTGATATTTCCTATCACTGTGTAAGCCCCATCCAGCAAGGATTTAATCTCGGCTTGAGCACTGCTTTCTTGTGCAGCACTACGTCCACCTGTTCCTTCAACTGCTTGGCCTCCTGCAGCTTTGTTGGTCTCCATGTCAGAGCAACGGTTCACTCTATGCCCTTAACCTCATCATAGCGCCATTGTAGCTCGTGTGCTTCCATCTCTAGCCTTTGTACATTGGGGTCATCCTGTAAGCTTTTCAGGACCTGAAATGATGGCTCAAACAACTGCGTGTAGTCTGGAACTGCACTATCGACCGCCACTACTGCTTCTATGACAGCGGTCACCCATTGTTCCTTTACTTCTCGCAGAGTTGAAGGTTAGGTCCTCAACTGTAACTTTGTAATTTGCAGGTTCAACTCCAATTGATCCCATGCCATCTCAGTCTGAGTGTCGCACACCCCTGTGGACAACTTACGGATGCGTAACTCGACTGGATCCTCTTCCAAAATGGACAATTCTCAGACCATTCAGCATGACTCCTCAATGACCTGCATAACCTTCTTGCTCTGATTGGTCACCTCGGTCTCAACAGTGATGGAAACATTTCTTTATAGGGCCACCTACTCATTATTGATCCGTTGTTCACTGATCAATTGGAGGGTGTAGTGCTCTTGAGTCCTTAGCTCTGCAATTACTCCATCCCACAAGAGGTGGAGTGCTTCGCATGGGAGCACTGCCAGGTTAAACCCTACTCCCTTTAGGGCACTGATAGTGGGCCTATCAACCTCATTCTTTGTGGTCAGTGCTCCATCCAGCAACACTACTGTACTGGATGCCTTCGTGTGTAGCATATCGGCAACTTTTGAAGTGTCGATAACCAAGTTGGTAGACACTATGCTAGCTTACGACACGTGGGTCTGCAGCTCCTCCAACCCTGTCTGAATAGCCCCTAGGATGATCTGCTGCTGCTGATGAGCCCCAAAAATGGACAATTATTTGGGCTCATTCAACCTCCTAATTTGACTTAATCCACCATTCTCATTAGTTTATTGCATGTTTTTGATTATATTTATGTTAATAGAGTGAATTTGGTTATTCATTATGCCAACAAGTCTAATGGGTGCTTTGTGTAGCCTTTCTGGTCAACTTGGAGACAAAATTGAAGGTCTTAATGAGCACTTGGCAGCCAAATTTGTGGGAGAACAAGCTAGAGGATTTGTAGGAAGGTGTCCCCTTCATTTATGGGCCCTTACCTCGAATTCTCCACCATCAGCTCGGAGTTCAAGGGCCACCGAATCAATCAGCACAAGGGTAGCCAAGCAAGTCAAGTAGGACTGCTGTTAACTCCAAGTTTTAGGCAGCCGAGTCCCTAAAGTTTAGGAGGACTGTTGGGTCCTCAAATTGTATAAATAAGAAGGCTTAGGGCCTCATTTTGGTTAGCCAGTGTAGCCAGTGGATGTTAGCTAGTTAGCCAGTAGATGGTAGCTAGTAGTTAGTCATTTCATAGCCTTGTTGTAGTCATTTTGTAATTCGATTTGTATGCAATAGATTAGCTTTGCTTTCAGCTCATTCTCAAGCTCTCCTTGTGGACAGTCTTGATGTAACTCTTCATTCTTGATTAATAAAGATGAATTCAGCTTTGCACCAGCTCTAAATCTCTCTTGGGAGGCTGTAGCTCTTGGGGTTGGGCCCATCTCAAGCGCCCAGTACCTCCCCTGTTTATCTTTATGTGTGTTTGCTACGTTCTTAAAATAAAATCTGCTCTTTAGATCTTGCTTTGTTATTTTGGTTGTTTTTGTTGGTTAAAGTAGCTTTTTATGTTTGGGAATCGATTGGTAGGAGTTTGTCATGCATTTAGATCTTTCAGAATGTTCTTGCTCACGTGATGTACATGGTTCTCTTTCCAAACGAGGCTGTTGTTTATTCATTTCATTGACAGTTAGATTAAGTTAGCTAGGACTTAGTTTGTTTGCAAGAATTCATTGATTCGGTTGAATGTGCATTGTGCAGGGCATCTCTATCACTCACTCACATGGTCAAGCTTCATCAGAGCCATCTGATTCATCCCATATCTAGGCTTCTCGCTTCACACCCATCCTCTTGCCCACGTAACCCTACCTTCTTCTCCATTCTTGTCTCAACTACCTTAAAGCCAAATCAGCCTTCCACATATCATCTCACCACTCCATCCATCAGTTCCTGGGTCACTTCAGACCCCCATCCTACCTCCATAACCATCCATGCATCTTCCATCAATCACCCATCCTCAAAAATCCCATTTCGAAACATCCTGTAGAAGAATTACAGAACTTCCTGTAGAAACCCCTGCAGACTTCCTGTAGAAGTTCATAAACACGGTTGCATGTCATCCAGACTTTGTGAAACTCTCAGAGAGAATGTCAGGTATCCCTTAGACCCTCTCTGTACCATCCCAACCTTTTCCAAGCATTTCTCCTCCTTGATCCACCCCTGCACAGTGAAAAGCCAGTTAAAAGCACATGCATGATAATTCTAATAACTTAATCAAAAATACAAAAAGATGTTTTCTTCAGATAGTGATAACTTAGACACATGCATTTTACCTTTCTAGAAGTAATGGCATCTCTTCTCGTAGTTTTCATTCTCATTTTTGCATCAGTAGGACTAGTTGGTAGAATTAGGATTTGCTAGGGTTTGCTAGGGTTTGTGTTTCTTTTTGGCTTTCAGTTTCTTTTCGCAAGTAGATTAGCTTCCTTTGAGTTAGATTTCGTCCATCAGTTAAAAAGCTTCTTCTAAGAGCTCATAGAAGTTGGCTTGAGCCCCTAGCGGACTTGTGCCAGCTGACCAAGTGACAGCTGCGGCAAGAGCTAGTACTTGTGCATACAGCACCGTCGCTTCCAAGTTTGTTACGAACTACCAGGTTGATAAAATTAAAGAAGGGAGTTCCAGGAGTTGTAGCATTATTGCTACAATACTGGGGCCCACCAGCTGCTGTTCAAATTATTGCAGGGCCTCTGCGGTGACATCCCTAACTATGTCACTGATATCATGTAAATCACCCTCTATCAATTTGATGGGGTCCAGTAAGGTCTTGGTCGCCTTTGATTTATTCCTGGACTCTCCTTCTCTAGCTCTCTTCGGTGCTTGATGAGGGCAAGAATCTTCTGAGGGTTTTCATCATGTTTTTTGTCTATTTCCTCCTCTGTCTCAGGTGAAGGAGACCTCGCGCCTTTACCAGTGCCTCACTCTATCCCACCTGTCTACTTCCTTGTCTATTGCGTGGCCTTGTGCTCCGCCTAGGCCTTATCAATGACCTCCTTTTTCCTCTTCTTAACCAACTGTGTCATCTTCAGCTTGGCCTCCTCCTTTTTCTTCTGCGCAGCGAACTTGCTTCCACCCACCACCAAATCTATTGTAGAGTGCCACTCTACTGGCCATTGATCAAGCACCACATCAATTGCATCATCCGTTGTCAGATGCGGCAAGTCATACCATTTCTGTGCAGGGTCCTTCCGTGCCCTAATGGATACTCGATGGATGTCTGCTTTAAATTTGGCGTAGCCTTGCAGGTTGGCATAAACCATGGGAAACAATCATGGCTTGTGATTAATGGCCATCTATATGTTCATCTCCATCAAGATCCAAAAGATCTTACTGTCCCTAACTCACTACGCATCCTTGGTCGCCCACAGTGAAGTGTACTTCACTGCTTCATGGAAGTTTGGTGTGACCGAAGGGAACTAGTTGTCCTTTGGTAGCTCCCATGCTACCAACACAATCAACAACAAGAGCCATGTGTAGTGTAACATCTTTCTGAGCTCTTGTGCTTCACAATAGTTCACGAGGAACTCTCCATGAAGGTAGCTTGACTAGTTGAACTGTACTCCTTCAGTACATTGTGCTGCAAGCGTGAGGACAGGTGCCAACACCTCATCAGTGCGACACTTCCTCATCACCTTCCTTTTGAGGAACTGTGTGTCTACCTTCATAGTGGGGTCATAGATGTTGGATATAGTGTACCTGCATGGCTTCTTCACCAGTTTAAATTTTTCCTTCGTTGCTTTTGTGAGAGCTTTCTCGCCACCTTTTCCACCAAATATCATGGTTGGATTCTCTCCTGTATACAACAGTCACATGATCTAGTGAATCAACCTATCTATGATTGTTATCAGCTCCTCCAGCTATAGACACCCATCATGCACCAAGCACAACAGTTGCTTGATGACCAAAAATGTCACCGGGGTGTAGTTTTAGTGTGGTACCTAGAGCAGGTTGAGCAACCCTGCCTTTTCTACTCCCTTGAGCCACCTCCGCAACTCTAATGCGGTCATTCCCAAATTGATATCAATGATGCAGCACATCAATGGCTCGATCGCTAGGTGTGGGAACTTCTTGTGGTCTGCAAATTCCTAGTCTTCAAGTTTCAGTAGTGGCACTCATGCCAAGCATGGACTGTCGAAAACAATTTTGTCTGGTAGTAGAGGGGTTTGCAGGGGAGTCTTACTCTCATCAATGTCCTTCGGAATCCTGGAAATAGGCTTGTGTGGAGGGAAATACTATGGCAACCGAGTAATAGGGTCTACACCTTGGATTTCAACCTCCTCTACTTCAACTCCCACATCCTCGTCGTCCATCGGGATGTCTTCAATATCTTCCACCTCTGGTTCTAAGTTTATGGCCTTGCCTGTCTCTTGTGTGGTGGATTTTGGTGGGTTTCTCCTAGGTGTTGCACGCACCAGTATGGCAAGCTTCTTGCCCTTATTGTCCTTCACGGTTTCCTTGGTTGAGGTCAGCTTTGGTCTTAGCATCCTCAGCGATTTAGGGACCTCTACCAGTACTTCGGCCACTTCTGGAGCAGTGAATTCTTCCTCTCTTTCCATTTCCTATGTCAGCTCCTCTACTACTTGTTCGGTATTTATAATTTCCATGGCTGTTGACATAAAGATTTCTAATAGTGCTTGCTCTGGCAACTTTGCAAATGCGAGAGTCTCTTTAAAAGCCTCAAAGAATTCTCAGTCCATGGGTGTCTTAGAGCTCAACAACTCAATTCTCAAAATTCCAGGTGTTTTTTATTGGGTAGCCACTTGTAATTTATAGGGCATTTTGAATTCAAATACAATCGTTTCCCCAAATTCGATTCATTAATGATAGATTGGTGGCAGATTTTCAAGGATCTGATCCATAAATTTTGTCTTAAATGTCGGCCACTTGCTCCATTTGGCCGCATTTCAACTGTCAAATCACCAGAAGTGACTTTAATGGTCTCTTTCCAGCCAACCTAAGCGATTTTTCCATGGGTGGCATAGATCCCTTCGCACTGCTGTGGACCCTGTGACACTTCCTTGCTTTGCACCATCCTCCAATCGCGCAGCTCCCCAACCTGGGTAGTGTATTTTATAGTCCCGCACCTCCTTTCATCTGCTTGGAGCGCTAAGACTATTCTACCATCATCTAGTCACATGGCCAGACCACCGGTGTATGGATTCAAGCCACTGCCATTCACCTTTCCTGGGAAGGGCTCTCCATTCAACTTGACCATCTGTAGCGCTCCTCCATCAGTACTTTCCTTAAGGACATAGGGCCCTAACCAGTACATTTTTAATTTCCCTGGAAATTTATCAAACTTACTGTCATATAATAAAACTAGGTCATTTACCTTAAAGGTGTGCAACTTAACATGTCGATCGTGCTAGGCTTTTTCACGCTACTTTTGGACCTGTTGGTGAAATCCAGCTAGAAATCTCTATTCCTCGAGCTCATCCAACTATGTGAGCCTTTTCTCTAGGGCTCCGCGATCGGTCATATCTATGAGCACTACTATGCGCAGACTAGGCACAATATATTCCATAGTCATGACCACTTCAACCCCATAGACAAGCCTAAAGGGGGTTTGTCGAGTCAACTTCTTGCATGTTGTTCGATAAGCCCATAGTATTGTAGGTATGCATAGGTACCAATCACTTTGCTAAGAATTGTAAACCTTGGCCAACACATTTTTGAGCACCTTATTGAATCCTTCCATTGTCTCATTAGCCTGCGGGTGATAAGGCATGCACTTATGGTGATATACCTAAAATTCCTCTGTTAGCGTGCTAATCGTCTCATTTAGAAAGTGCATACCACAATCATTCATCAAGATCTTTGGACAGCCAAATCTCATTAGTACATGCTCAAAGAGGAACTTCGTGGCAGTCATGCTTGTGCAATCCTTTACAGGCTGTGCCTCCACCCAACGAGTCAAATACTCCGTCGCGGTGATAATGTACCTTGCTCTCTTCTTTCCTTGTGGCTGAATGGGTCCCACAAATCTATCACCCACTTCTCAAAGAGTTGCAATGTCATATGTGGATTCAAAGGCATCTCATCCCTCAGCGATGGCCTTCTATTCCTCTAACATACATCACATGCCTTGCAATACGCTTTTGAGTCTTGATGGAGGGTTGGGCACCACAACCCTACACGTAGAATCTTTTGCGCGGTTGCTCTCCCTACATAATGCCCTCCTGTGGTGCCCCCATGAGCGTTTGCAAGGATGTTGCTTCTTTCAAACTCAAGTACATATCATCACAAAATCTCATCAGACCCCATTTTGTATAGATGCCTAGCAATGATATAGAAATCTTCCCCGCACACCGCTAATTCCTTCTTCTACTAGATAGTGTATCCTTCCGGGGCAGTTCCTGTTGTTAGGAAGTGTATTATATCCTCAAAATAACCATCCGTGACGCGCACTGCAAATAGTTGCACGTCAAGCTATCCATCTTCCAAATTAGTGGGTTCCTCCCCTGTTTCGATGCGCGACAAATGGTCTGGTCCCGCGTTCAGTCATCAAGGCTTCACAATAACTTCAAAATCATACTCCTGCAACAATAACAGCCACCTGTAGATTTTCCCCCCCAACACAAGCTTATTGACTAGGTACTTCAGCACGGAATGATCTGTGTACATCTTAAAATGGCCTCCCAACAAGTAATGTCTAAACTTATGGAGTGCATACACCATGGCTAACCCTTCGCACTGGGTGGTGGAGTAGTTCTTATTTGCTTTGGATAATCTTCTACTTGCGAACGCTATAGGATGGTCCAAGTCTTCGCCACCAGCTTGTGTGAGTACTACTCCCAGCACTATACATGATGCATCGACATGTACATGAAACTCCTTCTTCCAGTATAGGAAGACTAGGATCGATGCAGTGACCATCTTTTATTTCAATACATCCAGGCTCTTCTTACAATCTTCATTCCAGCAGAACGTGACATCCTTCTTCAAAAATTTCTCCATAGGCGCGGTGATCTTGGCATAGTCGTTGATAAACGTTCTGTAATATCCTGTATGTCTTAGGGTGGCGTGCAACTATTTCACACTCCTTGGCACTTCTAAGTTCAGTTTCACCATGATCTTCGCAGGGTCTACCATGAGTCCCTATCTACAAACCACATGACCCAACAAGGGCCCAAAAGGAACACAAAATAGACACTTCTTTAGGTGTAGCGTGATTTGGTATCTTCGATAGGTATCCAGCATTAGGCACAAGTTTGCTACATGGTGTTTTACCAGCCCAAACATAGTCTAGTCATCAAAGTATACCTCCAGGAACTTATGAATAAATTCCTTGAATGTAGCAACAACTACGCACGAGAAGATCACAGGTGCATTTTTTAATCCAAATGGCATTATAGTGTACTGAAAACAACCCCACTTAATCATGAAGGTTGTCTTTCTCCTATCCTCTGGTGCAATTTTGATCTCATGGTACCCTGAGAACCCATCAGTGAAGGAATATGCTTCCTAGCCACCTACATTGTCCAACATTTCATCAGTAAATGGAGTCAAGAAAGGATCATGTACGCAAGCATCATTTAGCTTTTTGACATCCACGCATATCCTTATTTCATCCTTCTGCTTCTTCTCTTGTACCACGATTGGGCTTACCCAGTCAAATTCTTCCACAGGTTCAATGATGCCTACCATGAGCATCCTGTATAGCTCTAAGCAGACCTTCTCCTTATACTTCGGATTGAGATGGTAAGGCCTTTGCTTAACTGGCTTCACTTCGGGCTTCAACATGATCTTCATAACACCTAGTCCCTGATTATCCCTTTTAGATCTGTAAACTTGGTAGGGAATAAACCCTGGTATTCACGGAGAAATTCAGCAACCTTATCCACTGTTGAGTTGTCCCAGTAATCTCCAATCTTCGTGAATTTCGATTCTACCTCACTACCAATGTTTACTTGTTTCATTTTCAATGGCACAGTTATATCAGGATTCTCAACCTGTGCTCCTTCAACCTCGCGGTGACCTTCTATTTCAGGGATGTTAATCTTTCCTTGATCCTCATCCTCTTCTTCAGCAGTTACGTTATAACTTTCTAGCATGTGACTCAATTGGGTAGCCCATTGAGGCCAAATCAAGTCTAAAGGATCCTGTGGTATCCTCAAGATTGGTGCTTTCACCTCTTGTAGCGCTTCATCAATACTATCAAACCCGTATTCAAAACTAAATGTCATCATGAATCCTTCGCGCAGAATATCCCATTCACCTATCTCATGGCGAAGCTTGTTTCTACATACCAATTCTTGGAAACAACATCCAAGGTGTGACAGAACAAGTGCACCCATTCAAGTTGGGGCTTCTCTCCATAAGCCTAAGCCCATTTGGCCAAGTGTGCTAGTGGATCATCCTTCCCATCATACTTGTCTGTCATTCGCATCTTCGGCTTCCCAAAGTGAGTTCTCATCATTCTCCTACATTCACGCCGATAATTAAAGCTTCCCTTGTGTGTACCCCACCACCTTGCAGGCGTAGCACACAGTGCCCATTGCAATGTCTGGAAGTGCTTCTTTTCTATTACCTCCCTCTCAAATGCATCTAGAAAGATATATTCCTCATTCAGGCCATCATAAGTAGGAAAATTTCTTACCTCAGAGGACACACAGTGCAATGACCAGGTCATCATGCTACAACTCAGTGTAGTTACTTCGTGTAACTGATTCTTCCAGCGCTCTAATTCTTCATCATAGTCCGAGGTGAAAGAACTCTTGCGATCCCATGTAATTTGTCCATCCACAGTGGGATTCACCCAATCTTGGTCTCGCATTGTTATCTTATGGATATAGTCCAGATCGTCATCACTCTCATAATAGCGGACCAGTTCAGTATACCACCATCCTTCAGTAGGATCTAGGGGTACTATTACATGTAGCAATTTCTTCTCAAAGATCATCTTTCACTTCTTTAGGTTGATTACCCTATTCATATTAGTATCCCAGTCAATTCCCAGGAGTGCAGGATAGGGATTGTTGTAATCCACTATCTCTATTACTTCAAAATCAGCCAGTGCTCTCGCACCTTCAATATCCACAGTCACCCCTTGTAGCCGCCGCATGGGGATGATCTTCTGCTAATTCGCCATTCTTAGCTGAATCAGAGAAAAATTGTAGCGTGGGTCTCCCCATCCTTTCCCAAGTCTACTTTGGTAGGATGTTCGCATTTGAACCCAAGTCCAAAATAACCTGATCCATTTCATACTCTCCTATCTACGTGGTCAGTCTCATCTCCCATCCTGTCCTTTTTTATGCTTACCAAGATTTCGTACCACACGTGGTTCACCAGAGTGTTTTCGGCACATCCATTTATGAGCTCGTGCAGCCCCTTCATAGCCTTACTATCATGCAGTAACTTCATACAAGTCTGCAGGAAGGTTGTGAGCATAGAAGGGTCCATCTCTTAATCAGGCTTATCCTTGCCCCCTAAGGTGGAGGCCTCAATGAAGCTCTTCTTAGCTTCCATGAAGGTTTCACGTGCGCGCTCCAGATAAAACTGAGCCTTCTTTGCTAGAGCTTTGCAAACCCATGTACTGTGTTTTGGTTGTTTCCCCTTGTCATCTCTTGTTTCCATTCCACTTCGGATCACTATACTGACATTTGCATCCTCTTCATGCAGCTCAAACCTCATCATTTGTAGGTTCTGAGTAGGCTGCAGTGGTAGCACCCCTTTGTCACCTAGATTGACCTCAGGCTGAAGGGAGGAAATACCAGGGTAACCACAAACTAAGCTCAACCTAGTAGCTAGCCCTAATAGGTTAGGAGAGGGCTCTCTCCATAAGGATCTTAGCCAAAATGATTGGATCAGGTGAAGGATTTTAGGCTAGGTATAGAAGCTTGAAATTTTTGATTGAAATTTGTTGGTGTTTTGCTGGATCAGGTGGAGCTGGGCAGTTTAGGTCGGGGAAATTAGGTCAGAAATGCAGGGTGTTCTATGGGGCAAGGTAGGCATAGGCTTTAACACCTTAGGCTTGATGACGTGAAGTGTTTAAGGCTAATGAGGAGCTAATAAGGGCATGTGACAATCATGAATCCTTATAAAATAGTAGAAAACATGAAATGTTGACTGATTTCCCAAGGCAGAGCACTGATACAATGGATTCTACCTATCAAACTTGAAAACATTCAACTAGAAGCAATGAAATGAATGATGGCATACATAAAACATGTAAACAAATGATCACAAAAGAAGAAACTATAATAAAACTCCATACCACAGGGATCCCATAAAAATAGCTGCAAATCTTATTAATCTCCTTGCCAAACTGCTTACAATGACGTACAATCAAGCTCTGAGAATCCAACTAAGTCCAACCCACCTAATGACTGAGAAAATACATGATATAGACCTCAAAACAACTAATCCTAGCCTCAGTGGTCAAATTCCATGAGAAGACGAGCAATTGCACACAACACTGAACTGATAGCTAAAGACTAGGGTGGTCAAACTGACTCTTTCCTAATATGAAGCAAACTGATTCATTACATTCCACTTAGGCCATTCATCTGATGTATCTACCCTAGGCAAAAAAAAATATACTTTAATTACATCATCATCATGAATTACATCAGTGAAAAACCAAAATCCTAGAGGTGAAAAGTGAAAAACTAAAGAAACAGTGAAATAATTGGTTGCCTGTCAAGTGCGCAGCTCCAGTGTCAAATGCGCAGTGCCTGAAGGAAACGCGCATTGCCATCTTCAAGGTGATTTTTAGCTACCTTCCTGGTGTACAAATTGATCCCAGGATAGCTCGTTGGAAAGCTTATCCTACCTAGTTTCTATATATACCTTCAGATTTCACAACAAACTTGTTTTGACCCTCCAAAAATGAATTCTCCAAAGACTGGTCAAACGCGCAGCGCCTGGTCCAAAAATGAGGCAGAAATGTGCTTTTTTGCTAGTTTTTTGCCATTTTCACCAACCAGTTTTTCCTTCCAAGGCTAGAAACATAGTTTTCCTAACTGTCTTGGGCCTTCTGAATCCAATGGTGGTGGCAATTCCTCCAAATAATTCCTCCAAAAAGTGCGCAACGCCTAGGGCGCTGCGCGTTTGGCCCAAAAAATGAAATAAAAATTGCCTAGAAAAAACAGGAAATGGAAAAAGCCAGAACTGAGCTCAAGGTATTCGAAAATGGTTGACATTAGTGGTGTTGAAACTGACTAAGCATGGAGAGAAGCCTCCACCAATAGGTCAAGCTTATCCTTCTCCTTTTGATGAGTTAAGGCCTCAATTTTTGCAAGAGCTCTTTTGAGACTGGCTCTAGCAATTTTGTTTCTCATGGCATAGTATTTGGCCATTTTCCTTTGGACTTCTGTGTTTCTATTGGCTTTAACTAATAGGTCCTCAAGATTATTATTAGCCCTCTCAAGCCAATATTCCCTATTGTCATTCATCATTATGTCGAATTGTTCATTTAAGGTTAGTTGGCTAGCAAGTTGAGCTTCATTTTCTCCTTCAACCTTTAAAGCTCGCTTTAGGCCTCTAGTCCTAGGCCTCTTCTTGGGAATTTCTTCCCCCATGGGCCCACCATAGTCACCATAGGCTTCCTCAATTTACGCTTTAGTCTTTGCTGCTTACCTTTTAGCTTTGATGAGCTGAACTTTCATAAGTTCATGCTTGGTCTCCATTTGCCTATTTTCCTATTCATAATCAGATATAATGTATTTCGGTCTTTGTAGATCCACTTGCAACTCATCTATCAATGCTTCTTGCTCTTTGAAGATCATTATGGTTTTTTCCTTTTCATCTTCTTCATCTAAGTCCACTAAATCAAAATCTTTCTCAGTTTCATGGGGGTCTTCTTCTCGTTTTTTCATTTCTGTTTCAGCCATTTTTTCCTTTCCTTTTTGTACTTGCTTTGTTGATGAAGAGAGCAGGGCCCCTCCCACAATATGTGGGGCAAACACTTGCCTGTTCCCTCTCTGATAAGTGTGCACCAAAGTACCTGAATTAGCCCTTCCTAGCTTGCTGCTTTGACCCTGATCACTTTGTCCTTTGCCACTATCCCTTTCCTATCAGATGAAAGAACAGGTTCATGGAGTGGTGATAACGGAGGTGATGGTATGACTAACTCATAAGAGGAGGATGAGTAATGCATGGGTTGAGATGAAGGGATGGAGGATGGTGGATGAGATGATGATGGAATGTCTTGAGTAGAACCTTGAGTGAAAATGGGATTAGCTATAAAAGTACTCCATGTAATGTTAAGATCTTTAAGGTGATAATAACTATGATATTTATGAGGGAATGGTAAAATAAACTCTTCATCTGATCTTTGTGTTCTCTTCTCTAGGCATTATAAGCCATATTCTCCACACTCCTGAAAAGATAGTTGGGTATATTGAGAATTTTAACCCTAGTTAAATGCATAAGTAACCAGATGTGGTAGGAATAAACCCTAGAGTACCTACCCTCACATGAAAATATTTCATTATAATCTTCATCATAGGTGCATATCTGTCAAGGAGATATGAGAAAGGGAAATAACCTTTTCTTTGATTTCTGTACTTAGGTTTGAGGTATGGTTCTGTTGAAGCCCCGAAAATCGGATCTACAACGAGGGGGATACCCGCCTGATCCGGACCTTGGTTGGCAGCTCCTTTTTCATTTGGTATAGCGGGTCCGACTAGGGCTATGGGACCAGTTTCCCAATTTAAGTGTGTGTGTGAGAAAGATTGATATTTCTATTTCTAACCATTTCTAAATGGAATACTTCTACTCTAATTCTAATCTAATAATAAGGAAATTATATTCTAATAAGCAGGAATATCTAAATCTACACTAACCCGGGGTGTAATCTTTCTTTTATGCGATCTAAAATGATTTCAAATAACAACTGGTAATAAAGATCATTCAACTGTTATGAGAAAAGAATTCAATAAAGATAAACCACTTCGTATAAAAAGTTAGACAAAACAATTGTGAGAAACATATCGCATAGTAAGCTACTCATACATTAAGCATAAATAAATATCTATCACCGTACAAAAGTGCCAAATGATAACTCAGGCATTCATACATCAATATATAAATAACTGAACATGAAAATCACTTTAACACAAGGCATAAATAGTTATGAGATAGAAATACCATTTATAACTAGTCCTACTCATGAGCTTCAAGTGATAACAATTTATCTCTTCTTAATCTAACATCCACTAAGAGTACAAAAGTGCAACATCAGTAGTAGATATCAAATGCAAACATCAATAAATCCTGTTCCATTCATTCATCAAAACCTCCTCAGAGGGTACAAAAGTGCATGTTCTGGGGATAAGTTTTTGATAAATTTCAGAACCCTTCTCTAAATGCATGAGAAGGGTTTAAATACTACTAACTAAATCTAAAAATAAATTATTACAAAAATGTAGGATGCGGTTTAAATGACCGTCCTCTTTTCAGGAAAATAAAACAAAATTAAAACTAAAATTGAATCTAAAATTAAACTACTTCTGTATTTGATCCTTGAAAACTTAGATTTTTTAGATTTTTTAACTAAGGGTCCCCACTTATTTAGTATTAGGAATAAAACTAAATAAGAATGGGGATTGTTGCTAGCCACAACAATTGGAGATTCACTTGGAAGAACCAGTTATCTTTGCTGTTTTTTGAATTTTCAAAACTTCCAAAACAGAAAATTTTCCAGAAAGTTAAACTTTGTTATAGAAAGATAAAGTACATTATACTTTAACCTGTCAATGACATTTTGTTTCAACTATTTTCAACTTTGATTATTTGCTGCCTCAAGCTAGTCCTTGTATTTACATCAATCATTACTTGGCTTGTAAAGATAAAACAAAGTCTTCTCTGTAAACTAGTTTTAAATATTCTCATTTGTCGTAGGTAGAGCCTCTACTGCCAGCAAGCGTTTATAGCCTCGACAGGGTTACCTGTTACCCAGCAATGATCCTGTATCCTACTTAAAGAAACCTACAATTCCCAAAGAATAATCCACATCCACACTTATTGCTTTGATTTTCTTTTACTCTTAAAGAACAATGTCTTGGTTTGATAGCCAATTTATGACACAGTCATTCACTTGATTTATAACTTCGCTGAACAATTTGGCTCGTGATGAGACCCCTTGCCTTTTGATTGCAACAATCTTGAGTCATTGCCCTGTTGTGGTATGCAATATTGGTAAAGTCAGCAAGTTATAATATCTGTGATTATGATAAGCCGGCTCGTGATGAGACCTCTCACTCTTTAAGATAAAGTGTATCCTTGGATTGTTCCTCTAAAAGTTGTGATTTTCTTAGTATGGAGGGAGTCATTATTTCCTTAAGATAGCTCTGGAAGACAATAGTAGAGTTTTTGGAAATAGTTGTTCTACAGAGAATCTTTATTTTGTTATGGATACCTTTTCATTGCACTGATATAAAACAATTTCTCACTAAAGGTTGTTTTCATCAAATTTTATGAATTTGAAACTAGTATAATATCTAGGCTAGAGTTTTTAACTGTATCTTTCAATAATAAAGATCAATTTTCCAAAAGATTTGCTATTTATACAAGTGAAAGATCAAAATTTGAAAGAGAATTGGTGTCTTTTTCGTAAATTCCTATTGTAACCATTCACAACTGGTTTTATTATGAAAAGAAAAACAACTACTCTACAAAATAGAAGAATAATCTTCTATGGAAAATATTTCTTGAGTATCTGACCATTAACAGGTAAAGAATCCTTTTTCCCTGTTAAATCCTGTAGCATGAAAGTAGACAGACCTACGACTTCTACAATTTGAAAAGGACCAAGCCACATTCTTTGAAATTTTGTATGTTTTCCTTTTTCCTCATGAGCCTTGTCCCATTTTAAAACTAGATCTCCCATCTGAAAATCTTTTCTGGATACCATATTGGAATCAAAAGAGGCTTTTATCAATGCTTGATGATGAGTGTGAGTTCTTTTGGCCTGCTCTCATTGTTCTTCTAACTTGATTATTTCCATTTGTCTTAGCTGTAAGGAGGAAGTTGGTACTTCATCAATGTACTAAACTAAGGACAAAGAGGGGATTGCTAAATGAGTCAGAAGAACCACTTCTTTCCCATAAACTAAATTGAATGGAGAAGTGCTAATGGAGGCTTTCTGCGTTATTCGGTCTGCCCATAAAGCATATGTTAAAGACTTATGCCAATTCTTATGATTTTGGTCAATGGTTCACTTGATAATCCTGATTAGGTTTTTATTTGTAGACTCAGCTAACCCATTGCCCTGCAGGTAGTAATTGGCAGAATATTTAAGTTTGAAACCTCTTTTGAGTGCAAATTCAGTCATTGCATTACCAGAAAAGTATGATGCATTATCAAACATTAAAGCGGAAGGCAATCCAAACCTGGTGATTATGAACTGATCTATGAATTCAATGATGTTTTCAGCATTGGCTGTCTTGAGTGGAACTGCTTCTACCCATTTAGTAAAGTAATCAGTCGCTGCAAGGATGTATCTATGCTATTTAGAAGAGTGAGGAACGATCTCACCTAATATGTCTAATCTCCACTGATCGAAAGGCTGTTCAATGGTAACTAGTTGCAGTGGCAAGGATGGTTTCTTTTGTCTCCCAATAGCAGTTTGACAGACTTGACATTTCCTTATGTAGTTATGTGCGTCTTTGAATAATGTGGGCCAGTAATAGCCTACGCACAAAATTTTATGAGCAGTTGCATCTCTGGCATAGTGTCTGCCTGCTGGCCCATCGTGGAGTTCCTGCAAGACTTTTTCAGCTTTAGCTTTCTCAACATATCTAAGGAGAACAGAATCATAATTTATTCTAAAAATAACGTCATCATGAGTTGATATTGTTTGGCTTTCAACCTTAGATCTCTTTTCTTGGTATGATCGAGTTTTGAAGGGGCATATCCATTCTTTAGATAATAAATAATATCAGCATATAATGACTCAACATCATTTAGGCTTACCTCGTACACTTGTACCTCTTCAGATGGATTTTCAGACATTAGCGATGCTCCTGCCAGCATTTTGCAAAAGTCTTGGCCTTTTACAATACTTGGTTTGATTTCTACGTCATATTCCTGTAAGGCAGTAATCTAATTGGCCCATTTCTCACCCACATCCTTCTGTACTAGAAGATTTCTTACAGCTGGAAATGGTACTATGATCTTGGTATGTGTTTTGAGTAAAAAAGGTCTAAAATATTTAATTTCTTTGAAAACAGCATAAGCTTGTTTTTCCACATCTGAATAATTCAATTCAACACATTGTAAATTAGAACTAAAAAAAGCAATTGGGGCTTCTGCCTTTTCCTGATTTGCTTGAGTGAGTATCGTAGCATATGATTTATCCGAGGCAAATGTGTACAAAATCAAAGGATCAGAAAAATTTGGAGTTGCTAAAGATAGAGCATTGATAATTGCTTGTTTGATTAGATTGAATGCCTCATGTTCATCTTGGCCCCATTAAATTTTGCGTTCTTTTTAATCATGGCTTGTAAAGGAGATACGATTCTTCAAAAGTCTGGGATGAATCTCTTTACAAAGTTAATTTGGCCAAGGAAAGATTGCATGGATTTCTTGTTGTGAGGTAGGGGTACTATGGAAATTTCCTTGATTCTATCAGGATCAATGTGAATTCCAGATTTTGACACTATGAATCCTAAAAGCTTTCCTTCACTCAATGCGAAAAAGGATTTTTTCGGGTTAAGAGAAATCCCATACCTTAGGCAACGTTGGAAGATTTGTTTTAAATCTCTGAGATGGTTGTTTCGTTTCTTGGAATAAACACTAATATCATCCAAATAGATTACCACTGATTTATTAACTAACCCTTTGAATGCGATGTCCATGGCTCTCTGAAATGTGGCATCCGCGTTAATCAAACCAAATGGCATCTTTTGATATGCGTATGTGCCCCATTTAGTTCTGAATTTCGTTTTTAATTGATCATCGGGATGTACCAACACTTGGTTGTATCCTGAGAATCCATCAAAGAATGACATTAATTCTGAGCCCGCAACTACCTGCAGTATTTTTTCCATGGGGAGCAAAGGAAATTTATCCTTTTGGCAGGCCTTGTTAAGGTTTCGAAAGTTAATGCAGATTCTGATATCTCTGTTTTTCTCTCTAACAGGTACCATATTGGAAACCCATTTAGAATGTCTAATGGGAAAGATTATTTTGGCTTTCAATAACTTATTGAGTTCAGTTTTAATCTGATTTTCTAAGTTTGGATGGATCTTTCTTAGCTTTTGCTGGACAGGTTTTTCATTATCAATCATTGGGATAATATTCTAGATGATAGAGGTGTCGTATGTTTTGATTTCATCATAATTCCAAGCAAAGACACTTTTGTATTGTTTCAAGAGATGAATATATGCTAATTTCTCTTCAGGGGCTAGGCCAAGGCCTAGGTTGATATTCTGTGGTTTGGCATCAATTCCTAGATTTACTAATTCATAATTCAAAGTTGAACTTTGGAGTTTTTAATTGGTAGATCTTTTGAATCAATCTTTTGAATCGATCTTTTAAATCATAAAGGTCTTCTAACTTGACTACTGATTTAGGTATAACATTGTTAGTACTATCCTGTTGCAATTGTTGATCATGTTGGTCTTCTCAATTATTTGATTGGTGTAAGATCCTTCAGATGTGAGGAAACTCACGATATTAGGATCATCGTTGAAAATCCTCCAATTGGTAATGTTATCAGGAATAGATGGTCTAAAAATTAACTCAATTGAAAATCGGTCAAGGCTAAAATCTTCTGAAGGAATGAGCTTGGAAGCTACGTTGGCTAAGAGGTCTACACTAGCATTCTGGAGTCTGGGAATTGATGAAATATTAAATGCTATAAAATGTTCAGTCAGATCTTGAACTAAAGATTGGTAATGATTTAAATGACCTGATAAACAATGTATAGTATTACGTACCTGTCTTATTACAATTTCAGAATCTCCAAAAACTTGCAGGTATTTGACGTTTAATCTGATTGCTTTGTATAACCCTTGGACTAGAGCTTCGTATTCTGCAGTATTGTTGGTGCACTCAAATTCGAGTCTGCAAGTTAGCATGGTTTTATCTCCCTCTGGGCTTACTAATACACATCCTGCTCCTGCTCCTTCGTTAGACTTAGAACCATCAAAAAAAAATTTCCAAAACAAAGATATATTTACAGGACTATCTATAAAATTAATGCATTTAGAACTATCTGTTTGAGAAATATTTTCTACTTGAGATAAAATAGAATGTTCTAAGTAAGGTGAAGTATGAGCATTAAAATTTCCTAGGAAATAATCTACTGAATAGTTGCCAATGATGTTAGAATTATATGCTACTGGTTCATTTTCTTCCTCGAGTTCTATTACTATGTATTTCTGATGTCATTTGCGCTCAACTTTTATTTGATTTGGTTTACCATTATAAGGCAGCCACATGTGTGACCAATCAGTTGCAAAGTATCCATGAAGTTTTTCTGACCAGTCTCTACTAAGAATTAAGCCATAAAATTCAAGAATATCAGCAACTATAATGTCGATAACTTGACATACCTTTGGGTTGGATGACAGCCTTATGGTAACCTGATTTAACTCGCCAATCACTTTGACTTGCAATCGATCTAATTGGACTATGTGTACATCGGATTTCTGTGGTTGAACGTTCAATTTTACACATATTGATCTTGGTAAAATATTCAATGAAGCTCCAGAATCCACTAAGCAATTATGCACATTTTTGTTGAAAATTTCATAAGTAAGGAGAAATGGGGGAGTATGCGATCTCGATCTTCCTCCAATTAATGCGATATCGTTTGGATCAAATTTATTAATCGCATTAGTTGGAGGTCTTCCCATATCATGGGAAGCTTGAGAGATTACAACAGTTGGTAAAGGTGCAACTGGTACAACATGTAATTCATTCAAAAGTACTTTCTACTGGTGTTTTAACTTGCTCAATTCAAAAAGAGTAATATTGGCCCTAGTCTTTTTCATGTCTTCTACGATATTATACTCCATTTCATCCAAAACGATTAATGTTTTAGATGGAGTTGATGTTTCTATTTGGACTGGGCTGGTTTGAGTTGCTTTAGGTAATGTTTTCTTGGCTGCAACTTTATCCTTAGTCATCGAACTTGCGCTCTTTGGCTTAGGTGTAGGTTGAGGAGGATCAAGCTGATTTCTACTGCGAGTACTAACCGGGAATGCCTCTTGATCCTCTTCGTCTGGGAGGATGAAATCCCACATACCTTGTAACTCTACAACTTCTTCTTCATCAGTATGTTCTTCAGTAGCGTTTTCCTCTTCTTCTTCTTCTGATTCAGCATTTGAAATAGTGTTAGGGGGTTTGGAATCAGTTGAAGGATTTAATTTAGAAGGCCTGTATGGATTTTTAGAAGAAGTTTCTGCCACTTTTTTCTTAATGTCGACCATTTCATTAGACGTGGTCTTCAAAACTTTTTGTAATCCTTCTAAATTAAATGGATCTTTCGGTTGTTTTTTCTTGGGATCTTCTTTGAAAGACACCTTCTTAGATTTTCATTCTTCAATCGCATTTTTCTTTTCTAGGGCCGTAATACGTTTCTCTACTGCTATTTCTTCTTTCATATTTTCAACTAAGGTTGTTTTGTTAGCCCTATCAACAAATATTGCTAAGTTTGATGGTAAAGCAGTAATGCACCATTCACTTCGCACTTCTTCACTAGGCTGAGAAGCAATAGGTATTTTGTTTAAGATTTTATTGAAACGTAAATTGAAATCTTTGATAGGTTCTCTTGACTCGGCCCTAAGGTTAGACAAGTCATTGATCAGTGTCGCTGTAGATCTGTCATCACCAAACTTGGTCAGGAATTGGTCTTGGAAGATGTCCCAACTAGTAATAGATCCAGATGGTAATGAGAAATACCATGATCCGGCTATTCCTTGCAGAGTATAAGGAGAAAGTTGAACAATAGCATCCTCATTAACAACTCCATTGAGATTTATGGATAGAATAAAGTTATTTATATGTTCTTCTGCTAGCATGCCTACCTCACGATTAAACTTAGGCAACCATTTTTCAGGATGGGCCGGTAACTAACTCAAGGGTGCAGGCATTAAGACTGCCCCTGGGTTATTCCATGGAGTTTGGGCCATTGTTGAACTACTAACAGAGGAAAGAGCAGAAGATGATCCCTGCGCTTGAGAGGATGAGGATATTATGACTATAGATGGTTGAGAAGGAGTTGAGGAAGTTGCAATAGGCTAATGGATGATGATCTGAAGTGGAGGAGTGGATGGTTGACTTTGCGGTGAAGAGTTTGAGATGGATGATGAGGATGAAAGAGTCTCACTATCGGATCCTTTAGGAGACTTCCTTGCTCTCTTCCTAGTAGGTAGAGGTAATTCGGTTGGCTGAACACCAAACTTTCCAATCTTTAACCAAGTAAGAGGATGAGCAGGGTTATATTGTGAAGTCATGCTGCCTTGAGATTTATTAGATTTCTGAGGAGATATAGAAAATCGTTGAAGTTTGTGAATCAAAGATTCAACTTTAGGAGGTTCAATAGTAGATTGTTTTGAAATGTCAGGGTTTGTAGTAGCGGTTATTGATCCAGCGACTTCTGGCTAGGGTTTAAAGATAATGGAGAAGTCGGGGGAGATGGTGAGGGCGATTTACTCTTAGAATGGTATTTAGATTTATATTTGCTTGCCATTCACATTTCGTTGCACTCCTTCTAGCGCCAATTATGTTGAAGCCCCAAAAATTGGGTCTACAAAAAGGGGGATACCCGCCTGGTCCGGACCTTGGTTGGCAGCTCCTTTTCCGTTTGGTATAGCGGGTCTAATTGGGGATACGGGACCAGTTTCCCAATTTAAGTGTGTGTGTGAGAAATATTGATATTTCTATTTCTAATAGTTTCTAAATGGAATACTTCTACTCTAATTATAATATAATAATAAGGAAATTATATTCTAATAAGCAGGAATATCTAAATCTACACTAACACGGGGTGTAATCTTTCTTTTATACGATGTAAAATGATTTCAAATAACAACTGGTAATAAAGATCATTCAACTATTATGAGAAAAGAATTCAATAAAGATGAACCACTTCGTATAAAAAGTTAGACGAAACAGTTGTGAGAAACATATCGCATAGTAAGCTACTCATACATTAAGCATAAATAAATAGCTATCACCGTACAAAAGTGCCAAATGATAACTTAGGCATTCATACATCCATATATAAATAATTGAACATGAAAATCACTTTAACACAAGGCAGAAATAGTTAAGAGATAGAAATACCATTTATAACTAGTCTTACTCATGAGCTTCAAGTGATAACGATTTATCTCTTCTTGATCTAACATCCACTAAGAGTACAAAAGTGCAACATCAGTAGTAGATATCAAATGCAAACATCAATAAATCTTGTTCCATTCATTCATCAAAACCTCCTCAGAGGGTACAAAAGTGCATGTTCTAGGGATAAGTTTTTGATAAATTTCAAGACCCTTCTCTAAATGCATGAGAAGGGTTTAAATACTATTAACTAAATCTAAAAATAAATTATTACAAAAATGTAGGATTCGGTTTAAATGACCGTCCTCTTTCCAGGAAAATAAAGAAAAATTAAAACTAAAATTGAATCTAAAATTAAACTACTTTTGTATTTGGTCCTTGAAATCACATGCATGCAGCATCTGTTTGAGAAGAGTTGGGTGGCCGACTTTCGATTTTAGCTGAGCCAAGAAAACAGAATCGACAAGAGCAGGTGCCATATTTTCAGTCGAATTGATGATACACTTAAGAGTCATCTACTGGCTATGTGGCTTTATCAAGTATGCCCAGTAATAATCCCAGTTCAACCTGGTTAACCCTTGGATTGCTTCTGCCTTTTATTTTGCCTTCTGCTTCCAATCTGTCTCTATCGTTGCTTTCTTTCAATTTTCAGGGCTTGCAGGTGAATGGGAAATTAGTAACTTTCCTTTTCGAGAAATTTTCCTCAGTGATGCGCGATTAGTGCTAGGCGCGCATTGGAAACTGCCTCCATTTCTTGATCCTGGCTTCCTTGATGTGTTTTTCGCCTTTTGTGCCTTTTCCTTTTAGTGTATATAAAGTTCAAACCTTGTAAAAATAATGGTTCTGTAAGCTCTTGACCTTGAGCCTTAAACTGTCTGTTTCTAATATCGACGCTGTCCAGTATCCACTTGACCATGTTCGTGTATGGGAGAATTTTGGGTCTTGCTGCTATCCAGTGTAAGAATGAGCAAGCTAGCTCTATGATGGATGCCTCAGAAGAACTATTTGAGCCCGCGGTAGCAGCAACTTCCATTACTATGGGATTCTCCTCTTTGAGCAGATTATACATGCCTTCCCACGTAGAAATTCCCACGTCTCTGTTACAGGTCGTGTCTGTATACAAGGGCACCATTTCTTTTTCTTCAAAGCTTGGAGCTTTTCTTTTCTTTCCCATTTCATCCTGTGTATTGCTTTGTATTGGCCTCTGTCCTTTGTTCTTGCAATTCACAAGTGAAGTGAAAATTAATGACAAGGAAGGGTGATGGGAAAGTTTTAAATGCCGCAGACACATAAAGTATACCACCTTATGTGAGATGATTTTTCGATAAGCACGCAACCATATTACATTAATAACTAGAGACTAACTCATTTATTAGCATTAAAGCACATAACCAGGTGTCAGCTTATGGAAAATACTTTTCTTGAATAACGAGCCCAAAAGATCTGCGATTTTGCAATTTTGCGATTTGCTTCGCAATATCACAGATCGCAATATCACGGAATCACAACGTCACAGAACCGTAACATCGCATTATCGCATTGTCGCTGTATTGCTAAATCGCAATATCATAGGTCGCAGGAACATTATATAAGAAAATCTTTGTTATTCTGTTTTCTACGAAATGCGATTTGCGATTGGCGTCATCGCATATCGGAAAATTAAAATGTTTTCAATGTAAATTGTATTTGCTGCATGCGATGCGATATTATCACGTACTGCAATCTCGCAATGTTGGAATTACGCTTGTAAGGTGGTCTTCTATCATCTTTTTTGCGATGCGATATTTCCTAAGGAAAGATTTGTGTCTTACCTTATCATAAAACTTAGATTTTTTAGATTTTTTAACTAAGGGTCCCCACTTATTTAGTATTAGGAATAACACTAAATAAGAAGGGGGGTTGTTGCTGGCCACAACAGGTTCATAAAAACATGCTTCTATCTCACCCTGCTTGAACCATTTTTCCCCAACTTTTGGAATTCCAGTGGCAGCTGATATGATGGCAATAGACAATGTGAAAGTTATGCCTGCAAGAGTGACTTGGTTATCTTAAATTTTAGCTATGAAAATCCTAGTCAACTTCGGGTGGTATTGGACTACTTGAACTTGCTCACAAAATTCAAAACACCCTAACTATTTGAAGGCTATCACTGTCATAGGAGATGCTAGGAGCTCTTTGAGATCTGTGAGTTCAAACCTGAGAATTTTCTCTCCTTTATGAGGCCTTCTCTATAGTATGTTTTCCTCTCTGTCTGATCTCTCATCTTCACTGTGTGGCCTACATTCTTCATCAGCCATGGTGTCTTTGTTATGAAACCCTAGGTAAATTGTAGGGGAATGGAAGTGTTTAGGAAGGAAAAAGAAAAGGGAAAGGTAGATGGAAGTTTGGTGGGTGTAGGGATAGAGGTTTCTGAAGAGGAATATAGGGCATTGATCAGGTATCTTATGGAAAATGAGAAGCTTGCTTGCAAAAAATCAAGACTAAGAGGAAAAATAGGGTTTTACAAATGAAACTAAAACCAATCTCGTTTTCACTCTTCAAACATTGAGGAAATAACTTTGAGGAGAAGGAAAATGATGTTTAACTTGCTTAAAGCTGAGAAGGTGTTAGGAATGTCAAAGAGAAAATATGAATGAAAACTAGTCAAATGAGCAACGCACAGAGGGAGTGCGCAGCGCCAAGAGGAAACACGCAGCACCAAGAGGGAACGCGCAACGCCAAGAGGAAGTGTGCAGTGCCAAGAGGTAACGTGCAATGCCAAGCTGTTTCTACTAATTTGGACCCTTAAATTAGAAAAACTTCTACTGGAGTTCGTTCAATGGGAGGTTAAATGGAAATAAAGGAGACATGAAGGCAAGAATACCTTTATACATGCTTGAATTTAATTTTTTCTCCTTAAAACCCCCTTTTCTAATGTTTTGTCACTTTCACCTTTTCACCCTTTTTGTCACTGTTCTTGATTTTCTGACTCTTTGCTTTTCGACAGGTGGATGAATGCTCAATCTTGACTTGAATTTTACAATGCTTGTTTGTCTTGCAGTAAGGAGAAATGCTCTGATGCGGCTGGGATCACTTATTACATATAGGAACTTAAAATTCCATATGAAATACAAATAAACTAGAATACTCTGTTTTCACCTCAAAAAACATGTTTTTGAGGTGAAACTTACATTAGGTTTAAAAGATAATAATTTCAGTAGCTATGTCTTACAAGCCATCATGCTTGATTTACTGATCACCCTCATATCCTTGCTGACCTTTATTTACACTTTGAAATCAGCTTTTTGTCCTTGGTGATGAAACCCTAGACCTAATGAAATCATTCCCTAAGACCTAATGAAATCAACTGCAGATTAATTATGAAACCTTGACTCAAGACAATCTAAAGAAGGATCAACAAGTATAATCAATGATGGAAAGATTTTCTGAAGAGGAAATAACCATCAGTGGATCAATATATCATGACTTAATGGAATGATGCAAAATTTTCAGTATGGGACTCCTAAAATGCATGTGCAAAGAGTGAATTTTGATCCCTCATGGAAGTATGCAGATACTGACACTAACATTGGCCTTATTGGGGATGGCATCTCCTTGGAGGTGTCAAGAACACTGTAGACCAAGTGCCTCATCCATTGGGCAATACGGTCAAAGCCGAAAAGTGAAAAATGACTCAATACAACTGAACACTGACTCTCAACCAAATTGACTCAAAACTTGACTATAAACCAACTCAGACTTAACACTAATCATTTAAACTTTATAGCCTTCACTTCGGGCCCCAAGCTCAAATGACGGTGTTCTTGAAAACTTGCAAGGAAAATCAAAATGGTAATATACAATGAAAGTGACATAATTTCAGGGAACCACCTCAAAAGTAGTAATGCTTCAGGAGCCTACCATTCAATGGCCCTCCTAGACAATCCTAACCATCCATCTCCTTAAGCAGAAAAGCATTCTATCCTCTGTATGCTGAGATCTTATACGGTCCTTTCCATAGATTGTCAAACTTACCATGCTTTCTTTTGTCCTCATTCCGTGCATCCCGCCGCAACACTACATCCTCCAGCTGAAACTTTTATGCTTTGGTTTTGCAGTCATAGATCTTCTTTATCTTTTCTTGCAGTCTGAAAGTGTTTTGGGAAACCTATTCCCTTGTTTGTTGAAGGTGAATCATTTGATTAATTCTTCACTGAATATCATCCTCTTCGATGCCAGCTTCCTGTAGTAATCTCATGAACAAGACTACCATTGATGTAGGAAACACTGTATCTGTACTAAACCAACTCAAAAGGTGACATACCTATGGATTTCGTGTTGCACACTCTATTGGCCCATAAGGCATTTACAAGCTTTTGATGCCAATTCTTCTTATTTGCCTCCAACATTTTCTTGATTATATTCACCAAGGACTTATTTGATGACTCAGCCAATCCATTTCCCTGCGAATAGTACGTTGTGGAATGATCCAATGTAATGTTGTACTTATTGCAAAACTCCACCATATTCCTGGACATAAATTTCGGTGCATTATTTGTTATGATCTTGTGAGGGAAACCAAAACGAGACAAGATATTAGATTCTAAAAATTGAATAATTACCGTATCCATGGCCTGCCTTGTCGGAATGGCCTGAATCCTCTTGGTGAAGTAATCGGTAGCTGTCAAGATCCATCGATGCTATGATGATGATACAAGATGTATTATCCCTATGAAATCAAGTCCCCACTGCTAGAAAGGTGCATTTACTTCAACTGGCTTCAAAGGAAGAGGAAGCAACTTCCTTTTTCCTTGAAAAACTTGGCATTCATGGCAACTCATCACTGTTTTATACAAATCTGAAAATAAAGTCGGCCAATAATATCCTACTCTCAACACTTTGTTAGCTATTGTTTTCCAAAACAAATGACCACCACAATCACCTTTATGAAAATCATGCATCACCTACTGAGCTTCATCTTCAACCAAACAATTAAGAAGAACCCATCCCAGATCTTTCCAATAAAGAGCACTATTTAAAATGCAAAATTTAGCTGATTTGAGTTTTAGTGATCTACCTTTGCTCCTTGAAATTCCAGGAGGTGGCGAAAGATGCTGAAGAACATAAACTATATCAGAATACCACGGTGATTGAAGAAACATTTCTGAAACTTGAATGAGTGAGCCATCATCCTCATCCTCTGACATTGTTTCTATGTGATTTATGTCTAGAGCATGCAGATTTGATTTTGCCATTAGTTTTTTTAAGACTTGTCCCTTGATCAAATTTGTGGGTCTAATCTCCAGATCATATTCCAAAATTGCTGCTATCCACTTACCTCTTCTTCCCTCTGAATCAGTTTGCATCAGAACATCCTTTATCGCTGCATTAGGAACATATGCTATGGTATGTGAATGCAAAATGTACACTCTGAAATCCTTCAATTCTTTTATGGGAGCCAATGCTTGTTTTTTAATGATATTATACCACAAGGCAGCATCTCGAATATTCCTACTGAAAAAAGCAATGGGTTGCTCAATCTGATCTCTCTTTTGCATAAATACCACAACCATGGTATGCTCGGATGCAAATGAAAATATAATGAAATCTTGAGTGTAATTAGGACTAATCAAGACTGGAGTTGTGGTAAAAGCAAACTTTACCAGATTTAATGACTTCATGGCATCCTCGGTCCATTTCACAGTGTTGTCCTTTTTCAACATATTAGTCATTTCACGTAAATGTTCCGCCAAATTGGGTATAAATCTGCATAAGAAATTCATCTTACCATTGAAAGCCTAAATCTCTTTTTTGTTGTGTTGAAAGTCTATATGTTGAATTGCCTCCACCCTTGAAGGATCAATGTGGATACCATCTTCAGCAATGATATGACCAAGGAGTTTACCCTCATCCATGGCAAAAAGACTCTTCTTGGGGTTGAGAGAAATCCCAAACTTTCTACATCTCTTAAAGACAATCGTTAAGTGGTGCAAGTGTTCATCATCAGAACCAGAAAATACCATCAAATCATATAAATAAACAACTAAGAAAACATCCTTCTCATTAGCAAAGGAAATGTCCATCACTCGCTGAAAAGTGGCTCCAACATTCTTCAATCCGAATGGCATTTTGGCATACTGAAAAGTTCCCCAAGGTGTTGTGAAGGCAGTTTTGTCTTGGTCTTTTTCATGCACCAAGATCTGATTATAGCCTGAGTAACCATCAAGTAGTGACATTCGTGATGCTCCAACTACTCTTTGCAGAATATGGTCCATCTTTGGAAGTGGATAGTTATCCTTTAAGGATACTTTGTTGAGGTTCCGAAAATCTATGCACAACCTTATTTATCCAATCTTCTTTTGTACTAGGACCAAATTCAAAATCCAATCAGAAAATATAATTGGAATAATGATTCCAGCTTTGAACAATCTGTTTACCTCTTTTTCGATGGATGGCAGCAGCTTTGGATTGATCCTTCTTAACTTCTGTCTGGAAGGCTTTTGATCCAGCTTAATAGAAATAGTATGCTAAATTATATCCTTGTCATACACCTTCAAATTTGAATAATTCCACGCAAACACGTTAAAAAATCCAGAAAGTAATCTAACATACTACGGCTTTACCTCGGGAGATAATGCTTTTGATAACTTTACAAGCTTGGGCTTGTCAGCTGTTCGAAGATTGACATCCTCAACTCCTTTATTGGTAGGCACCAAGCTCGGCTTTCTTGCAACATCATCTTGATCAAAAATCTCCTCTAAAGGTATGAGACCTCTAGGAATAATGTTATCCTTCAACTGTAATATCTCCATCTGATTCACCTTAATCTCTTGTTCATCGGTATCACAATCATCATCAATGGAAGCATCCTTGAAATTTCCTTCATTCTGCAAAATGGCATTGATTTCATTATCATCCCAAAACAATTGCCAATACCTTAAATTATCCAGAACAACAGGCTGGTGTTTGACATGAATTTCAAACTTGTTTTTGGAATTCATTGGGATCTTCAAATTACTTGCAGCAATGGCGAGTGAATCTCCAATAATGTTTTGAGTCCAGGGTACCGCCGTCAAAGTATATTCAGGAAACATTCTCAAAATATCTAGAAATGCATTTCTATAGGCTCTCATTCGTGGATGATTTTCTTGATACTCTCCCATGACCTCTTTGATCAATAGCTCTAAATCACCATAGATAAAAATCCTTTTTTCATTCGATTTCTTCAAAATTTTAAGACCTGTAATCAAAGCTTCATAGTCTGCTTCATTGTTAGAGCAATCAAAAGCCAACTTGTAAGAACATACTCTAACATTACTTGGGACTTTGATAGGCTAGAAAGGAGGGCTACAAATCCAAATTCCTATACCAGCACCATCCTTACCCACAGCACCATCAAAATCCATGCTCCAAAGGCTAGCTTCATCTTCTAGATGCTGAAATTTTGTTTCCTTCACTTCCTTACCTTGACTAATTACTTCATTTTTCTGCTCTTCACTAACCTTCTACTGCTCAGAATAACTTGCTACTTTTTATTTTTCGTGATTAAGGACTTCCCTAAAATTCTCTGAAATTTTAGGTACATCATCTACATCTACAATCTGAATATTTACATCATTTAATCCGCTATCAGAATACAAAAAAAATGATTCTAAATCAGTATGTACAACATTTATTGGATGATTGAGTGTCTTCTCTTTGTTAGTGATCATGTATTTCATTTCTTCTCTTGGAAAATGGAAATAGTAGCATAAGAGAAGTCAAGTTGTAAAGTACCCTTAAGTTTATCACCCCACGATCTAGACAAGAGCATACCGAATCGCGGTGGAATATTAGCAACAACTACATCCATCAAAACATTTTTGACTGGGATCTGATCTAAGGACACTACCAAATCTTTGATAAGACCAATGCAATGAACTCTACCGGAGTCAAAGGAGTACAAATCATGGTATTTCCGGGTAATATCCAGGCCCAACTTCTCCATAATGGCTTTATGCATCAAATTATGAGAAGCACCAGAATCAAACATGGCATTATGGATAATGTACTCATGCAATGTAAGACTCAAATAAAAAGGATGAACTTCACTATCTTCAGACTGACCTTCTATGGCTGGACCAAAAATGAGTTCAGGTTGATCATCTTTGACATTTACCATATCTGACAAAGGGTCTATTTGAAAAATTCTAGACACTTGGTGTTTATAATTTCTATTCTTTACCAGCTCAGTCAAGGGAATGTACACTTTTAGTTTAACAATTTCATTTTCTAAATTAAAGGATGAAACTTTTTCTACCTCTTTGACAATAAGGTCCTTCTTCTCTACTTGCTCTTTTGTTACACTTTGTTGATTATTCTTCTCGTTTTCAATGTTATTTGTTGATGGTACTTTGCTAGAACCCAGATTAGCAGGCTCTTTCCCTTTCTTCTGAATGTTTGAGGAGTCATTCTTTGATTGCAGCTCTTTTATTTTCTGAATGGGATTGATTGGCACATCTCTGCTTCTCAAAGAATACTACCTCTGTTGTGGTGTCAAAGCATTCATATAACCTCGCTGATAATCATCAGACTCATCCTCCAAAATTGCATCATTTGCTAATATGTAATCTTCATCCCTTTGAATGTCTACAACCTTTGCATATTCTTCATCTTCTGTCAGAAAAATGCGCATACCATCAGTAGTGAAAAAATGGTTTGTTTAAATTACCGTATCATCATCATCATCATCTTCTGCTTCCATTCCCTCAACATAATTTTTCTGCAAAGGAGTTTTGATCTGCTATTTTTGTACTGGTTGGTCCAGTTCCTTTTGTTCTCTCTACTTGATCCAAAATTGGGGTTGCTGCTGTCTTCTAAAACTTGGATTCCTGATTGGTGGTTCAGGTCTATCTATAATGGTCAGTCAGTCAATCATCTTCTCCACTATTCGGATCAAAGTATCCATCTTAGCATCTGAAGAAGATGCTTCCTCTTTTATGGTCACTCTTGTTGTGGGGAAAAGTATCCGACTCGGAATGACCCTATCTCGACTCTAAGGGTGATAGTTCCTTAGCAACAACTGAAAGTAAAGCTTTGATAGTTTTCCTTTATGAAAATACAGAGAAGGAAGAAAAGATTGACCAACCGATGTCTTTCGCTTTTGTCGATCCCGTCTTCTCTCTTTGCCTCTTGCTCCCAGCTCCTTGCTCTCTTGCCGGCCCAGCTACACACAGATCCTGCAAAACGAGAGAAGGAAACTACAAGAAACATGTACTCATAACTGATGCATGGATTAGGATGAATCAAATATACAGATGAAAACAATACATCATTGCAATACAAGTATATAGGAGAACATCAAAAGCTTTATTGATAGAAGAAAAAGGTTCTGAGAAGGTTACAACCATAAATGGCTCCAATCTAGCAGCACCTCCCCAGCAACAAGAAATCTCCTCTTCTCCTCTATAAAAGCAATCACCCAATAGCTCTAACTGTAAACCAACAACACTTCCTTGCTTTGCACAAAATTCCAGCCTCCCTAGACCTCATAGAAGAGCTCTATATATAGGGTAGAAGGAGAAAGGATGAGTCAGCTTGAGACTGACATAAAGCTGCCTTGTGTCCTCTCCCTCTTCAGTTAAACTTTAGTTCTTGAGTCCACTTGGAGATCCTTGCTTCCACATGGAGATCAAGTACCTCTTACTCATCACAGGGCGAATTCCTTGAACCAAGTGTCAGTTTGGAAGCTTCCTGGGCAATTGACACCTTGCAGAATGACTGTGCCACTTGGCCAATCTCACCCAGCGCAGGTAGCCTTCATTAGAGTTGACTTTCAGCGTAGGTACAAGGAGGAGCAGTTGACATTCAGCGCAGATGCTCAGTGGAGCAGCTGACATGATCCAAAAATAGCCTGTTTTTAAGTGTTTTTAGGTGGAGAACTGATAGGAAGTGCTGTGGTTCGCTGACCTTGTTCCTCTAGGGGTAAGAACAACATGTTTAGGGACTGAGGATCCCTGTAATTATTGACATTTCATGCTCCATGCTGCGAGGCACAAAAATGTCTATAACAGTTGCCCCCTAAAGTATGAGGCCGTTTATCGGGTGAAATGCTTTATCCAGAGGGTCCGAAGTTCATTCAAGTGCTGAGAGGTGCCCTGTAATACAATACAATACAATACATTATTTTTCATTCTGTTTTCATGATCTAGCTGAGGCGGGCATTCCCATGCTCAGCTTTATAAATACATTTTGGTACATAGAACAGACGATCGTCTAATGGTAGACTGATAATTCTCTACTGAAATTATCATCCTTGAGTGGGATGATCATCTGCTGCAATGATGTACATGACAAATGCTTTTATATTTCCTGAATATGTATCGCAGCCCGGATGGATGAAACTAGATCCGAGGTCTTCAAACTCGTTCGATCTTCACTCTAAGTACAAGTCGATCCATGTGAGAATTTCACTGAAGTCGATCATGGAAAGACATCGCTTGATTACCGGTCAATGATGAAAACCGTTAACAAGCGCGAGAGGAATCATCGATAATGATAATGACCCTCAAGGTACTGCAGTACAATTCACGTGGCGTGAATAAAGGACTTGGCGTCGAACGCCACGCAAAATCTTCTGGTCGAAGGTCATTGATGTATACCTGTCGCCGGAAGTGAGAAACTTGCCATTGAGGCATGCAAGCTTCAAAGTACTGATGGGGTTGTTCCTAGATCAACTTCTTGGATAATGAGCTGAAGTCGACAAGAAGCGATCCGTCAAAGGAGGGCCTTAATGAATCCCACATCAATGACACGGAGCGGAGCTAATGATTTTAGTGGAGGTGAAAACAAACTGTGACATATGATTCAGGGTGGCGATCATGAATGGATGAAGGATAATGTATGGCAGTGGATGGGACACGATTGACACTTTCAGAATGACCTCTCTTGAACATATAACGACACTGATGCGATGGATCGGTAGCATTACCCCAAAATGTGGATGGTTTGGCGAAGACCATGGTGATGAGACCGGTGAATGAAACAACCCAACCCGATGTGGTACGGAGGAAAAGTGTCATGTTCAAGAGCGACTTGCTACCATTGATGTTCTCCCAATTTTTCCCCAGTCATTTCTGACCAGTACCTCTTTATTTTTGTCAAGCTTGAGGAGGATAACATATGCTTGTTCTATAACCTGCCCTTTGGGCAAGCCCATCGCTATGATTTAACGAGCTTAGCGATAGGGAAACTCGTTCTCGTCTAAAGACAAGTTTGTCGCTATTTAATCATTTTAACGAGTCTAACGACAAGGAAAACTCGGTCCTTTTCATTTTTAGAGAGTCTGAAAAGGTACAAAAATTTAACTCCATAATTCCTTTTTCGTCATCTAATCCCTTAAGTCCGAAAAAGTATAAAACAATACAGAAGGGATGAATTTTCGATTGCTTTAACGAGCCGAACAAAACAAGCGCTCGATCTTTTTGTGAAATAATCCCTCAGGTCCAAAAAGATTAAAATCTAGAGGAGGGATAGCTCTTCCGGTCGCTTTAACGAGCTGGAAGGCCAAAACTCGGCAAACTTTTCATATTTTACGAGTCAGTGAAAAGAGCTCAAAGAAGACTCGTCTTTTGAGGAATGAGTGGTAAACAGGGATAGCAACTGATTCTAGGTACAAGTTGGAATATTCCAATCATGGCAGTGTCACAAGGATGGCTAAGTGAAATCACTCTTCGCAGCTGTTCCTCAAAATGGGTAAACAAACATATGGAGATGAACGATTGGCCAAATGAACGGATGGAGGTGAGACTGCAAGAACACGACCAAGGGCTTTAATATGGCTGTCAAAGGTTACGTTCACCAAGGTTATTTACCGGTTCATTTTTTCTGGGTGAGCTTGAACTCTAGGGGAAGATTGCTCACAACTTATGTTTATTTTTTAACGAGCATGAACTATGCGCTAAAACTGCTCGGATCTTGCGTTTATTTTTTAACGAGCATGAACCATGTGCTAAAACTGCTCGATATACCAGTCATAAGATAAGAATGCCTCCTCTAAGGATCCATTTTTTATAGAGCTTGCGCCTTACCACAGCTATGCTCCAACTCATCCTTCCTTTATGTAAGTTCGGAAAACGGTTAATCTTAAAACCAGATAAATAACCGCCCCTAGCTTACACTCCAAAAGGTTTGCATGCCCCCAGGTATAGGATAGAATTTCAAGGCTGCCCCTCTTCTCCCCCACTTCTGCTCTTCTTTGGGTGTTCCCAGCTACTTGTCACCTTGCTAATCTAATGTTAATGATACTAGTCTTCTCGTTATTTTAAGGGGTCTTACGCGGTACTTGTCTTCCCGTCGGCCCAACTTTTAACGAACAGCTATTCGTGACAAGAGAAGAACACTACTCAAAGACAAAACATTGGTATTATTGAGGGAGGCTTGCCTCTTTCTTATTATCCGAAGAGGGTTCTATTTGCTGCCGCAAATCAATCTCTTTCTTCGGTGATGTCTATCATTAGGTTACTCAAAGATGGTTACCCTATGTCACAACAATAGAATCTCTTTCTTTGGAGGCTGCCCCTACTTATCCTTCAAAACATTTGTTTTAATGGGTGAGGCTTGCTTTTCCCCAAAGATGGTTACTGCTTGTCGCAATAAGGGAATTCCTACTTGGGCATTGCCCACTTCTTTAGACAAAGGTGAATGACTCTTTTGCCAAACACATAACTTTAACAAAATAATACTATTCCAGAACAACCCCTCTTCCATCCACGGACGGGGTACGGACTAGTCATATTCTTCTGCGGAAATTCTACCTTATACCCAGGGTTTCTTCTGCCCGAGGCAGACCAAGGTGCATGCCCCCTGGGTTCCAGTCTTTCTTTCCGAATCACTCGCACTCATCAGGAAGGAGGACTGGGGGTGGAGGCATATCTTGAGTGAACAGACCATTTAGGATTGGTATTTGACTATTTGCGATGCGAGATCCCGGAAATGAAAGTTGGTCTACGAGCTTGACCATCCTTCCTTCGTGTGGAAAACACATTACTCTAAAGAGTGAGGAGACTATCGCTCCCATGCAATAAATATAGTCACGTCCAAGGAGTAGGTTATAATCCAAGGGTCCTTGGACGACCATCATGTTCAAATTAACGGTCTTCCCTTTCAATGTAACAGGCACATTGGGGAGGATTCCTAATGGTCGACTGGTTCCTTTATCAAAACTTGAGAGATTTCTTAACTCAGGTAAAAGCGCCGGGGAACCCAGTGCTTTCCAAGAAACAGAGGAAAGGATACTCACAGACGCCCCTTCATCAATGATAGTACCAGCCATAATCATTCTATAGATCTGGACAATGATTCTGAATGGTATACTGGCTGGTAACCGGGGTCTGCCTAGTTGATTCCAATGAAAGGATACAACCAGGTTGCTTGGTGGTGGGACCGAATATACGGCCGGGTATGACCCTGATGATGTTCCTTCCTGTGATAAAGGAATGGGCGCATTGCCCTGACGCTCATCAGAGTCGGTGCTAATGAAAAGAACCTGGATGGTGTCATCCTTATTCTCTTCAGTGAGGGTGTCGCATGAAGATGACTCTTCGGCGACGGTGTCATTTGAAGATGAAACTTCTGAAGGTAGAACCGGGTCAACTGCCGTATCGACCTTTGGACTTTCGTCTGGTCTGGATTCAGTAGGTTCATTTTCAGTGACTGACGCTTCAGCCGACCACTTGAGCGGGCCAGCTGTATTTTCAACCAACGAAGGACTTGGCACGAGTTTTTTGTATCCAGGAGGAAGTTTTACCGGTGAAACCGGACGATCTTCCAAAACTCTCTTCGCTTCGTCTAAGAAGGGACAACGGTGGATGGCATGACTGCCTTCACACAACTTACAGGGGAATCTTACTCCCCCTTTTTGTCTTGATCCTTCACTTTCGCTGGTTGACGGAAAGCAATCAACCTGATTGTCAGAGGTTGATGCCCCCGAATTGTGCAGACGAGGGGACCAGTCCCTTAGTATCCGGGGAATACAGGGACAATCTCTGTGGAAATGGTCTCCTCTACATATGACACATGGCGATTTAGGCCCGGTCTGTGCAGTGGGTGGGTTTTTGTCAGATGTCTTTTGCTTGCCCCCAGTCGCCTTAGGCTCCTTCTTCTTCTTTTCTTTCTTCTTCTTTTCCTTCTTCTCCTTGGGAGGCTGACTTTTGCCAGCTCTACCTTGCGAAGACGAAGGATCGGAGGAAGAACTATCAGAAGTAGAAGGCTGGTGGGCAGCTCTAGACTGATCTAACAGTTGACTCGATTGATCAGGAACCATGGTGGCCTGAACTACATTGGTCGAGAACAGCCAAACTGGCAGGCCTATTGTCAGTCCTGGAAGCGACAATGTGGCCATATGGGGCGCACCAACTTCTCCCCAAGAGGAGAAAGGACTAGGACTTCCATCTTGTGGACTTCCTTGGTTGGGGCGTTCCATGTTCTCAACTTACAGATCAACGCGGGAATAAGAGGTGATTATGTTTCGTTTAAAATGAATTTTATAACGACGCTTTATTAGACACAACTTTGCTTTTTCATGTTTTAAGAGTCAAGAAAAAGCTAAAGATGGCTCTAGTCGCCTTCGATGTATTAACGAGCCCGAAGTGACAAATGCTCGGTTGGACTTTTTTAGTTATAGAGTTTGAAAAAGGCCAAAAGAAACTGCTCTAGAGATCTAGGCAGAGGGTGTGCCAAACCTTTCGCGAAACCACAGAATACGTTTTACGGTACGGGTGGTCAATCTTCGTGAATGCTGTGTTCACTGCATCGCGATCAGTAGGGCGGCCGACACGGCTTCCTAAGGATAAAGGCTTTATTCCTATAGGGGTCTCCCAATATACTCGACGGTACGCGGGAGCACAAGTTCGTATTGATACTTATCGCTTCACCGTGGAGGAATCACCCAACCACTCAACGCTAAGATATCACGTTTAACGACGCCGGAACACGTCTCTAGCTTAGACCTCTATGTGTTTGCGTTATGTTTCAATGCGTTGTTATGTAAATTCAATTCATTTTAATGTTGATCTTGCTTAGCAGTTTGCCTTTAAGGATCACCACGAGATGTATATATACAACTTCCTAAATGCAATCTAAGATGAGAAGCAAAACTTTTCAATCTTTCAACTTTGAAAACCTTAATCTACTGAGGGAAAAGAAAGACATCAACTTTTCACACAGATCATAGAACACACACTAAATGCACTTTTTCCTAAATCAACATGCAAACCGTCAATAATGCATATGCACAATGCAGATATTTCTTTTCTTTATCCTTAATGTTGATGTAAGACAAAAAGGAAACTGTTGTATAACTTTGAATCTAATTTCAAGCGAAAGTAAACAAGCTTGTCCAAAATCAAAAGACACCTTAAGATCGACTTGTTTAGACACTGGAAATGTATAGATTCAAACCACAAAATGAAAAACAAATAAACTCAAACAGCCATGAACAGTAACAAAACTAGCTCTTAAGATCACAAAGACACTTTTACAGTTCAGGATCTAAGAGGCCACAGCTATACTGGTTTGTTTTTCCCAATGGGAAACTGTAACTGAAACAAGAAATACTGAAAGAACAATCACAGTTTCATCACACAACTGAGGCGGAATAATGTCAAGGAAAGTTGGTTTACAGCAAGTACAAATGACAAGCAATCAGCAGCAAAATAATAGTGAAAACAGGGCCAAGACTCAGTGGGAAACCTCAGGAAGACATAGTCTAACTGGTTCAGTGCAGGCTCTGGTCTGTCAAACTGACTCTCAGCGCAGTTCCCGAAGGGAGTACCTGCGCTGAAATGCAGACTGCCTTTGGACAGCCTGCACTGAGACACGAGAGTTGCGTTTACAAGGGTTTCCGGGTCATAAAAAGCTCAAAAATTCACTGTTTTTGCTGAAATAAAAAGATATAGGTCAAGTACAAGCTAAGGGATGATCAAGAGGATGAAAAGCTATCACAAAGAGCATAAGAGTCCTTGTGGATCAGCTCTTCAAATCATAAACTTGCTCATAAATTGAGCCAGAGCAACTGCCCTCTACTTTGCAATTGAATGACTCAATTGCAGTTCGATTTGGTGCTCTCCTTGTTTATGAGATGAATAGCAAGAAACACAATAAACCAACAAGATACAGGGTTCCCCAGCGGAGTCGCCAGTTTGTTGTGGGGAAAAGTATCCGACTCGGAATGACCCTATCCCGACTCTAAGGGTGATAGTTCCTTAGCAACAACTGAAAGTAAAGCTTTGATAGTTTTCCTTTATGAAAATACAGAGAAGGAAGAAAAGATTGACCAACCGATGTCTTTCGCTTTTGTCGATCCCGTCTTCTCTCTTTGCCTCTTGCTCCCAGCTCCTTGCTCTCTTGCCGGCCCAGCTACACACAGATCCTGCAAAACGAGAGAAGGAAACTACAAGAAACATGTACTCATAACTGATGCATGGATTAGGATGAATCAAATATACAGATGAAAACAATACATCATTGCAATACAAGTATATAGGAGAACATCAAAAGCTTTATTGATAGAAGAAAAAGGTTCTGAGAAGGTTACAACCATAAATGGCTCCAATCCAGCAGCACCTCCCCAGCAGCAAGAAATCTCCTCTTCTCCTCTATAAAAGCAATCACCCAATAGCTCTAACTGTAAACCAACAACACTTCCTTGCTTTGCACAAAATTCCAGCCTCCCTAGACCTCATAGAAGAGCTCTATATATAGGGTAGAAGGAGAAAGGATGAGTCAGCTTGAGACTGACATAAAGCTGCCTTGTGTCCTCTCCCTCTTCAGTTAAACTTCAGTTCTTGAGTTCACTTGGAGATCCTTGCTTCCACATGGAGATCAAGTACCTCTTACTCATCACAGGGCGAATTCCTTGAACCAAGTGTCAGTTTGGAAGCTTCCTGGGCAATTGACACCTTGCAGAATGACTGTGCCACTTGGCCAATCTCGCCCAGCGCAGGTAGCCTTCATTAGAGTTGACTTTCAGCGCAGGTACAAGGAGGAGCAGTTGACATTCAGCGCAGATGCTCAGTGGAGCAGCTGACATGATCCAAAAATAGCCTGTTTTTAAGTGTTTTCAGGTGGAGAACTGATAGGAAGTGCTGTGGTTCGCTGACCTTGTTCCTCTAGGGGTAAGAACAACATGTTTAGGGACTGAGGATCCCTGTAATTATTGACATTTCATGCTCCATGCTGCGAGGCACAAAAATGTCTATAACAACTCTCTTTTTAGATCTCATTCTTGCTCTTTTGGCCAGCAGATTTGCTTCTACACTTATAGCATTCTTCTGCATGTCTTCTAGTGTGGTGGGATCATGTTTCCGTAACTGATATGCTATATCAGCATCGAAACCATCTAGAAACTTGAGCAAGGCTAACCCCTCTGGGGGTTTAATGTTGGCTAGAATAGCATTATATATTGCATTAAACCTAACACAATAATCTTGCACACTTTCACCATCATTCCTTTTGATATTTTCATACTCTAACAAAACTTGGAGAGGGTTTTTCTTTACCTCCCACCGATCCAGGAATTGCCTATGTAGGACTGGCAAAGTGGTGATAGAGGTTGCCGATAAAGCTTTGAACCATTTTCAAACTTCACCTCCAAAGCTTTGCACAAACAATCTAATAGTCACATTTTCTACCTCTACCTCATGAAGGTCAAAGAATTCATTCATTCTATCAACATGTTGCTGAGTTGTAATGTTTTGAGTGGCATCAAAAAGAGGTATTTTACTTTGGTAGTTAGCGAGAATATCATCAATATTCTGAGGTAAAACAAGGGGTGCATATCGGGCAGCCATGACTCGAGGTGTATTTGAAACAACGACGATTGGACCACTAGGGTTTAATGGAGTGGTTGATGGGGAAGTAGTGGTAATAGGTGTTTGATAGCATATGATAGGTTGAAGGGGAAGGGTATGTATAAACTGAATTTGGGAATGAACTTCAGAGATTGATGGGAATAATGATGAACTAAGGGTAGTGGATGCCGATTCAGAAATCTCAGGGATATTAGTAGCAGTGATGGATGATTGAGGGGAATTTAAGATATACTCGTCAATTGACCTGTTTGCCTTTTGAATTTCAAGATTTGCAACAAATTCTAGGTCTAGAACTATATCATCAAGTGTAGTTTCAGATTTGGTCCTAAACAGAGAAAGGTCAAACAACAAATCAAAATAGAGATCTTCTAAGAACAACCATTCATCTAGGCAAGAATCTACTTTTATTGAAGGAGTTAAGCTGACTGAACTTTATTATCTTTTAATTTTTCTTGAAATCAAATTAGGATTATCCACTACTGGGTCGTGATTAGGATCAGGATTTTCCCTAGTGTACTTTCTCGAAGCCAATGTGCTCAAATTTCGAGGTTTTTATATTTATTTACAACTTTCTATTTCTGCCTAGAAAATTCTAAAACTCATCATCCAAAGTTCAAGAATTTATATGAAAGATGTTACCGGGGAGATTAGTCTTTCACCTAGATTGACCTCAAGCTGGAGGGAGGCAATGCTAGGGTAACCACAAACCAAGCTTAGCCTAGTAGCTAGTCTTACTAGGTCAGGAGAGGGCTAAGGATCTCAGTCAAAATGACTAGATCAGGTAAAGGATTTTAGACTAGGTATAGTAGCTTGAAAGTTTTGATTGAAATTTTTTGGTGTTTTTTTGGATTAGGTGGAGCTGGGTAGTTTAGGTCTGGGAAATTAGGTCAGAAATGCAGGGTGTTCTATGGGGCAAGGTAGCCATAGGATTTAGCACTTTAGGCTTGATGATGTGAGGTTTTTAATATTTATGAGGAGCTAAGAATGGCATGTGACAATCATGGATCATTCTTAAACAGTAGAAAACATGAAATGTTGACTGATTTCCCAAGGCAAAGCACTGATGCAATGGATTCTACCTATCAAACTTGAAAACATTCAACTAGAAGCAATGACATGAATGATGGCATACATAAAACATGTAAAAAAATGATCACAAAAGAAGAAATTGTACTAAAACTCCATACCATAGGGATCCCATAAAAATAGCTGCAAATCTTATTAATCTCCTTGCCAAACTGCTTACAATGATGTACAATCAAGCTTTGAGCATCCAAATGAGTCCAACCCACACAATGACTGAGAAAATACATGATATAGACCTCAAAACAACTAATCCTAGCCTCAGGGGTCGAATTCCATGAGAGGAGCAGCAGTTGCACACAATACTGAACTGATAGCTAAAGACTAGGGTGGTCAAACTGACTCTTTCCTAATATGAAGCAAGCTGATTCATTACATGCCACTTAGGCCATTCATCTGATGTATCTACCCTAGGTAACAAAAATTATACTTTAATTACATCATCATCATGAATTACATCAGTGAAAAACCAAAATCCCAAAGGTGGAAAGTGAAAAACCAAAGAAACAGTGAAAGAACTAGTTTCCTGTCAAGTGCATAGTGCCAATGTCAAACGCGCAGCGCCTGAAGGAAACGCGTAGCACCATCTTCAAGGTGAGTTTTGACTACCTTCCTAGGGTCCAAATTGAGCCCAGGATAGCTCGTTGGAAAGCTTATCCTATCTAGTTTCTAGATCTACCTTCAGTTTTCAAAGTGAACTTGTTTTTACCCTCCAAAAATGAATTCTCCCAAGACTGGTCAAATGTGTACCGCCTGGTCCAAAAATGAGGCAGAAATGTGATTTTTTGCTTGTTTTTTGCCATTTTCACCAACCAGATTTGCCTTCCAAGGCTGGAGACATGGTTTTCTTGACTGTCTTGGGCCTTATAAATCCAATGGTGGTGGCCATTCCTCCAAATAATGCCTCCAAAAAGTGCACAGTTCCTAGAGCGCTATGCATTTGGCCCAAAAACTGATATAAAAATTGCCTGGAAAAAACAGGAAATGCCAAAAGCGAAAACTGAGTTTAGGGTCTTTAGAAATGGTTGACATAGGTGGTGTTGAAGTTGACTAAGCATGGAGAGAAGCCTCCACCAACAGGTCAAGCTTATCCTTATCCTTTTGATGATTTAAGGCCTCAATTTTTGCATGAGATCTTTTGAGCTTGGCTCTAGCAATTTTGTTTCTCATGGCATAGTATCTCGCCATTTTTCTTTGGACTTCTGTGTTTCTATTAGCTTTAACTAACAGGTCCTCAAGATGATTTTTAGCCCTCTGAAGACAATATTCCCTGTTCTCATTCATCATTATGTCAAATTATTCATTTAACATCAGTTGGCTTGCAAGTTGAGCTTCATTTTCTCTTTCAAGCTTTAAAGCTCGCTTTAGGCCTCTAGTCCTAGGCATCCTCCTGGGAATTTCTTCCTTCATGGGTCTAGCATAGTCACCATAGGCTTCCTCAAGTTGGAATTTAGTCTTTGCGGCTTCCCTTCTAGCTTTGATGAGCTGAACTTCCATAAGCTCATGGTTGGTCTCCATTTTCCTATTTTCCCATTCTTAATAAGATATAATGTATTTTCTCTTTGTAGATCCACTTGCAACTCATATATCAATGCTTATTGCTCTTTGAAGATCATTTTGGTGTTTTACTTTTCATATTCCTCATCTAAGTCCACTAAGTCAAAATCTTGCTCAGTTTCATGGGGGTCTTCTTCCTATTTTTTCATTTTTGTTTCAACCATTTTTTCCTTTCCTTTATATACCTACTTTGCTGATGAAGAGAGCAAGGCCCCTCTTATGGGGAAAACACTTGTCTGTTTCCTCTCTAATAAGTGTGCACCAAAGTACCTAAATTAGCCCTTTCTAGCTTATTGCTTTGACCCTGATCACTTTTTCCTTTGCCATTGTCCCCTTTCCTATCAGATGAAAGAACAGGTTCATGGAGTGGTGATAATGGAGGTGATGGTATAACTGACTCATCATAGGAGGATGAATAATGCATGGGCTGAGATGAAGGGATGGAGGATGGTGGATGAGATGATGATGGAATGTCTTGACTGGAAGCTTGAGTGAAAATGGGATTAGCTATAAATGTACTCCATGCAATTTTAAGATCTTTAAGGTGATAAAGAACTATGATATTTATAAGGGAATGGTGAAATAAAGTATTCATCTGATATTTGTGTTCTATTCTCTGGGCAATGTAAGCCATATTATCCACACTCCTGAAAAGATAGTAGGGTATATTGAGCATTTTAACCCTAGTGAAATGCATAAGTAACCAAACGTGGTAGGAATAGACCCTATAGAACCTACCCTCACATGGAAAATATTTCATTATAATCTTCATCTTAGGTGCATAACTATCAAGGAGATATGAGAAAGGGAAGTAACCTTTTCTTTGATTTTTGTACCTAGGTTTGAGGTATGGTTCAAAAAAACATGCTTCTATCTCACCCCGCTTGAACCATTTTTCCCCAACTTCTGGAATCCCAGTGGCAGCTGATATGATGGCAGTAGACAATGTGAAAGTTATGCCTGTAAGAGTGACTTGGTTATCTTGAATTTTAGTTATGAAAATCCTAGTCAACTCAAGGTGGTATTGGACTGCATGAACCTGCTCACAAAATTCAAAACACCCTAACCATTTGAAGGTTGTCACTGTCATAGGAGATGCTAGGAGCTCTTTGAGAACTGTGAGTTCAAACCTAAGAATTTTCACTCCTTTATGAGGCATTCTCTTCTCTATGTTTCTCTCTGTCTTATCTCTCTTCTTCACTGTGTGGCCTATATTCTTCATTAGCCATGGTATCTTTGTTATGAAACCCTAGGTAAATGGTAGGGTAATGGAAGTGTTTTGGAAGGAAAAATAAAAGTGAAAGGTAGATGTAAGTCTGGTAGGTGTAGGGATAGAGTTTTCTAAAGAGGAATATAGGGCATTGATCAGGTATCTTATGGAAAATGAGAAGCTTGCTTGCAAAAAATTAGGGCTAAGAGGAAAACTAGGGTTTTGCAAATGAAACTAACACCAATCTCATTTTCACTCTTCAAACATTGAGGAAATAACTTTGAGGAGAAGTAAAATGATGTTTAACTTACTTGCTTAAAGCTAAGAAGGTGTTAGGAATGTCGAAGAGGAAATATGAATAAAAACTAGTCAAACGCGCAGCGCACAGAGGGAGTGCACAGTGCCAAGAGGAAAAGCACATCGCCAAGAGGGAATGCGCAACGCCAAGATGAAGTTCACAGTTCCAAGAGGAAACGCGCAACACCAAGCTATTTCTGCTGATTTGGACCCTTAAATCAGAAAAACTTCTGCTAGAGTTCGTTCAATGTGAGGTTAAATGGAAATAAAGGAGACATGAAGGCAAGAAGACCTTTATACATGCTTGAATTTAATTTTTGGTCCTCAAAACCCCCTTTTCTAATGTTTTTCAACTTTCATCTTTTCACCCTTTTCATCACTATTCTTGATTTTTTGACTCGTTTCTTTTTGACAAGTGGATGAATGCTCAATCTTGACTTGAATTTTACAATGCTTGTTTGTCTTGCAGTAAGGAGAAATGCTCTAATGTAGCTGGGATCACTTATTAAATATAGGAACTTAAAATTACATATGAAATACAAATAAACTAAAATACTCTGTTGTCACCTCAAAAAGCATGATTTTGAGGTGAAATTACAGTAAGTTTAAAATATAATAATTTTAGTAGCTATGTCTTACAAGCCATCATGCTTGATTTATTGATCATCCTCATATCTATGTTGACCTTTATTTACACTTAGAAATCAGCTTCTTGACCTTGGTGATGAAACCCTAGACCTAATGAAATCATGCCCTAAGACCTAATGAAATCAATTGCAGATTAATTATGAAACCCTGACTGAAGACAATCTGAAGAACGATCAGCAAGTATAGTCTATGAGGGAAAGATTTTCTAAAGAGGAAACGACCATCAGTCAATCGGTATAGCATGACCTAATGGAATGATGCAAAATTTTCAGTATAGGACTCCTAAAATGCATGTGAAAAGAGTGAATTTGGATCCCTGATAGAATTATGCAGATACTGACACTAACAGATTACCCCATTCATATCAGTAGCCCGGTTAATTCCCAGGAGTGCAGGATATGGATTGTTGTTATCCACTATCTCTATTACTTCAAAATCAACTAGCGCACTCGCAGCTTCAATATCCACAGTCACCACTTGCAGCCGCCCCATGGGGATGATCTTCTGCTGATTCGCCATTCTTAGCTGAATTAGAGACCATTACAGCGTGGGTCTCCCCATCGTTTCCCAAGTCTACTTTGGTAGGACATTCACATTTGACCCCAGGTCCAAAATAACCTGATCCATATCATACTCTCTTATCTGTGCGGTCAGTCTCATCTCCCATCTCGTCCTTGTTTTATGCTTACCAAGGTTTTGTACAACACGCGGCTCAGCGGAGTGTTTCCAGCGCATCCATTTATGAGCTCCTGCAACCCCTTCATAGCCTTACTATCACACAGTAACTTCATACAAGTCTCCAGGAAGGTTGTGAGCATAGAAAGGTCCATCTCTTGTTTAGGCTTATCCTTGCCCCCTGAGGTGGAGGCCTCAATGAAGCTCTTCTTAGCTTCCATGAAGGTTTCACGTGTGTTATCACTCAAGTTGTCCCTCAGGTTGGAGTAAAGGGATACGGTCGAGGTAACCATAGACCTACTTTTGACTGCAGATTCTAGCCCACCTGCAGTCAGAGAGGGCTCTCTCTTTATGGTTTAGCTTTGTTGAGGGGGATTTTAGGCTAGCTATTGAGTTCAGGGGTTTTGTTTGTGTTTTGGTGGGAAAATTGATGTTTTCAGGTAAAGAGGCAGGTATAGTGTGGAGGTTTCAAACCATTGGGCATGGAGTCAAGGAGTAGGACTGTTGGTGCGTTTTCTTTGTCACAGGAGGAATAAGGAGCAAGGTAGCTGCACATGGAACAATTTTTCAAGTTTAAAGGATGGAAAGAATGCAAAGGAAGGAGAGGAAATTAAGAATCTCTCAATCAGCTTAACAGAGAAGGGTGAATGTGCTCTATTTAGGGGCAGTAAAGAATCCCTAGATAATTGTCAAACACATGTGAATTAGAGTAAATATGAGCCACAGGGAATTCATATTCATGTCCAGTTCAGTTCAGATGAAAAAAAACATAAAGAAACGACAAAAATTGAGCTTAGAGTGCATTTAAACAAGTTCTAAGCTAATCTTTCTCTTTGCTATTTGGATGGTGAAATGATGGAAACAGAGGTAAGAAGCACTTATTGAGCCGTGTTGCAGTACAAGGATTCCACATTCACTTCCTCAGATCACTAGACACAGAGCAGACAGTCGTTCATCCAATCTCTTCAGCAATATTTGATTAAGTAAAACATACCAGGTATACCGTGCGAGTCCCTAGTGAAAATTATCAATCGACCAACCCTTGAAACAATGCAGAGGGTGGTATATATAGGGAAAATTCTCCAAATTTGTTTATTACAGCTTGTGACCTAAATAGGTTTGAAAGTAAATAATTACTTTTAACCTAACCCTATCAGCAATAAATGCAAGAAAATATCTATGGGATGCGCTAAGGGCAGTCGTATCATAACTGAATTAATGCGTTGTCCTCGGTGGCTTGGTGCAGTGCTTCTGTAATAACTACGCATGGACTTCTGCTCCATTGTGGTTTGGTGGCTTTAAATGCTTTAACTGTGATTTGAGAGCTGGGATGGGCTTACACCTCCTGATTTGACTCTGCTGGAGGCCATTTAATGCTGACCTGCTTTGGGAACTGAAGATTTCCATTAAAAATTTAACTGATACTCTTTGCCGCTTCATCTCTCCTCTGATACTCTTTGACAAATGAATCGGTCCGGTTTTCTCCTTCGCTGTGGGTCAAATCAAAATTTAATGGCCGTTGTTCGGCCCTCTGTTTCCTTTAGAACTGTCTTTTGATCCTTTCTGCATGCCTCGCGAAGAAAAATGCGTCATTCGGCGCCTTTTGGGCTTGCTAGGGGCTGCGCAATGAGGGGCTTTCCATTTCGGCCCTTTTCCCCTAGCCATGCGCGATTAGCGCTAGGCGCTAATGGTGCATGAAAAACTGCCTCGGAATTTGATTTCGGGCTTCCTAAGCATGATTTTTGCCTTTTGCCTCAAAATTGATGATGACGTTAGCATGATGTCATCATGACGTCAGCAGGTGGGACCATGGTACGGCGGATGACGTGGCGGGTTGACTTGAGCATGATGACGTCAGCACATATGGAGGTGATGTGGCAGTACGGTAAAGGGACACGGTGGTAGTGATGTGGCAGGGTGACTCGGCGGTACGGTGGCAGGAGGCCATGCAGGCAGATGACGCAGCAGTATGACGTGGGGCTTATGTCACCTAGAGGGGAGTGGTTTGTGGTTTTCTGGGCGCACTGCCTTGGAGCAAAGGTGGCTTCGGGAAGGGGGGCTCCGCTACACCTGGGAAGGTGACGCGTGGCGGGAGTACGGCGGTAATACCGCCCATCTTCCGGATGCTAACCCTAGGGCTCTTGGCGTATGGGAAGGCCCGCCTACCGTAGATCTCAGGCGGGCCAGATCTCACGGCTGGCAGGAAGGACGAGGCAGTGGAGGGATAAGGACTGGGCCGCGGGAATATGCGAATCTTCATATGGTGCGGCTGGGGGGGGTTTAAAAGCTTAGAAAAATAGGTTTTGGGTTATGTATAAACGAGCGGGTTAATATTTTTACACTTGTGACTTAGGCATAAGGGCGAAACAATGGGTTTTTGAGGGTTAAGACTTAGGGAAAAAAGGTTGTTAGTATGACCAGGTGTCAATCTAACTCCTGTTAAGACTCGGATGGGCTAAAAACAACCCCAGATGGACTATTTTTTTTGGGATTTTTATACATAGTTTTAGTAGGGGAAATGGAAATGGATTAGGGAGTTAGATAATATAGATAGTAATTAATATGGAGGTGACTAGAAAGCGCTAAGGTAAGGGACCTTAGGCTATTTGGGGAAATAGAACTTTGTAACAGAAGAATGGAAATCCTTCAGTGAGGCAGATCTTCACCAAGGCCAATGTTATGGAACATGATGGGACTAAGAGGCTCGAGCAGATCTTGACCTCTTTGGGAAAATTAATGAGTGATTTGTGGAATAAGAAGAGGGGGGAGTTAGTTATGTCCAGCTTGAGCTCCTTCAAGTGAAAAACTACATCATGACCGTGATCTGAAAAGATATAACACTTATAAACACAAAATTTATCATGAATCATCATTCTGCAACTTCAAAAACTACCTACCCAGCCTACTTTCCTAGCATTTTTTCTTCTTTGGGATTGGGTGCACTTAGACTTGCAAACCCAGCTTTACAAATTTTTCTTTTGATTGCCTTCCTATCTAAATCTACACTTATTTCTGCCAAGGGCCCAGATTAAGCAATTGGGCTCCTTTGATTCTCTACCTATCTACAAATCTTCCAAGATTAAGCTGTTTGGACAGATATCATTCTCTATATTCTAAAACAGGAAATTGAAACCTAGAGAGACCAAGGTTAAACTGTTTGGCCTTCCCTTAACCTAAAGAACTTATCAAAATGAAACAACTCATCAAAATTGGAATATAGCAGTGGCACTTGGACTAGCACACTTTTATGACTTCTTCTTTGGCCTCTTTAAGGAAATATGGAACCTTGCAGCATGAAAGATGACATATTTGGCATGTAAAAATGTCAATCATGAAACATGAACACCTGTTGCAACAGGAGGCTAACAGTGGCTCCACTTGGGGATGGATTTTCCTTGTGAAAAGCCAAGAACAGTAGGTCAGACTGCCTTGATCTTCTATGGTTGTTGTGGACTGAACAACTTCTCTGTGTTGACTGTTCAAGTAATTGAAAATTTGGAATAAGAACAACACTCTTTCCCAACTGAATTGTTGTGAAATGCATAGCACTGCCTGCTTTCTTCTATGTGCTTGCTATTATGTAGAATGTTGCTTGAGCTTTGTACCTTTGAAACATTTTCACAACATGGATCAAAACTGATATGCTTGCCTTGTTTTTGCTTTGAGCACGGGTGCTGATGTGAACTGAAAATACTGCTCTGTTTTGCTACCTTTGACTGAAGACCGCAAACAGCTCCCCTTTGCCATGATTTGGTTGATGTAACTGTGCCATTCTTGCTGTTTTGTTGAGGTTAGTGCAGAGACAGAGCTTTTAAAACTGGAACACTTGTATTGGCTGGGTTTTCACAAAATTTACTGCTGCTCCCTTGACAATTGGTTTGCTTATATAAAAATGAAAACAAAGTGCTGATATATATAAATATCACTGTACAAAAGATATATACAAAGCTTGCATTGTGTCCCTTAAAAGGGGTCATGGTAATGTTTCAGCATACGGCCATTCACAGGGCCTTCTTCAGCAGTATTTCCCTCTATAGATTTGAGAAAATAAGTGTTATTTCCCTGAACAACAGAAATAACAAATGGCCCTCTCCATAAAAAATCAAACTTGGCATGTTTGCCCTTGTCTTCTCTTCGTGAGTCCCACCTTAGAACTTTGTCATCAATGCTGAAATCCTCAGCCTTAGCTCTCTTATCAAACATCTTTTTAAGCTTTTCTTGCAAAATTTGAGCTCTGTCATAAACTTGTTCTCTGGTTTGCTGAAGATGAATGGTCTGATTAACTCTTCTTTGAATGTTATTTGGTTCAGCCTGAATTTCCTGTAACAGTTTGATAGTAGGAATGCCCAGGGATGAAGGAAATCTAGCCTCCATGCCATATACTAGTTCATAAGGGCTCATCCCAATGGATCTCTTTGTTGAAAGTCTGTCTGCCCATAGGGCATTTACCAGCTTTTTATGCCAGTTCTTCTTGTTCTCTTCCAACACTTTCTTTATGATGTTGATGAGACTTTTGTTAGATGATTCGGCTAAGCCATTACCTTGAGGGTAATAAGCTGTAGAGTGGCCCAGGGTGATATGGAACTTATGGCAGAAATTGATCATCTTTTTGGACTTAAAGGCAGCGGCGTTGTCAGTGATGATTTTCTCGGGGCAGCCAAATCTAGAAAGGATATTGCACTCAAGGAATTGGATAATGATGGTGTCATTTGCTTGCCTACAGGGAATGGCTTCAACCCACTTAGTGAAATAGTCGGTGGCTGTTAAAATCCACTTGTGTTGGCCTGAGGAAGAGGGATGAATTTCTCCAATGAAGTCAAGACCCCATTGTTGAAAAGGCTTTTCTGTTGAGATAGGTTTAAGGGGCAGGGGCAATAACTTTCTCTTACCCTCAAAGATTTGGCATTTGTGACATGTCATGGAAAACTTTTTTACATCTGCAAAAAGAGTGGGCCAATAGAAACCAGCCCTTAAAATTTTATTCGCAGTGGACTTCCAATATAGATGTCCTCCACAGTCACCTGCATGGAATTATTTCACGACATTGTCAGTTTCATTCATGGTTAAACAATTAAGCAATATACCTTCATGATTTCTCCAAAATAATGCACCATCTATGACACAAAACCTTAAGGCCTTCATTTTCAAAAATATTTTCTTGGTTCTGGACAATCCTGGGGGAGCGAACAGGTTTAACAGTACATAACATATATCAGCATACCATGGAGATTGCAAAAAGGTCTCACTGATTTGTGGAGTCGCCAGCTCCTGTTCATTGTCCAGCTGGTTAATGTCTAGGGCTTGAAAGTTTGTTTCGGACATTAGTTTGGCTAAACCTTGTCCCTTTATCAGCTTGGTTGGTTTTATTTCTACGTCATACTCAAGGATGTTTGCTATCCACTTGCCTCTTTTGCCTTCTAATCCCTCTTGGGTTAGTATGTCTTTTATAGCAGCATGTGGGACATAGGCAGTCACATGTGAATATAAAATATAGATTCTGAAATCCTTGATGGCCTTAACCAGTGCGTAGGCCTGCTTTTCCATGATTGGGTACTTCAGAGGGGCATCTCTTAAGGCTCGGCTGAAAAATGCAATCGGCTTCTCAGCTCCCTATTCATCTTTTTGAAAAAGGACAGCAACTATAGTATGATCAGATGCAAACAAAAAGATGATAAAATCTTTGTCAAATTGTGGGCTGGTGAGGACAGGGGTTTGGGTTAAGGCTGTTTTGATACTCTCAAATGCTTGCTTGGTTTCGAGAGACCATTTTCCCTTGGCATCCTTTTTTAACATATTGCTTAATAGTCGTATCAGTTCAACTAAATTTGGAATAAATCTTCTTAGGAAGTTGATTTTCCCAAGGAATGCTTGTAGCTCTTTTATGTTTCTTGGATATGGGATTTGGAGTATGGCTTGGATTCTTTCAGGATCTATTCTAATCCCATCTTTTGATATGATGTGGCCAAGTAATTTGCCTTCTTCAAGGCCAAAGAGAGACTTCTTGGGGTTCAAGGAAATGCCATATTTCCTGCATGTCATGAATATTTGCCTAAGATGCTTGAGGTGCTCTTCATCAGATTTTGAAAAAGGGGTCAGGTCATCAAGATAGACAACTAGGAAGTCATGTATTTCTTTGGCAAAAGCAATATCCATTGCTCTTTGAAAGGTAGCACCAGCGTTTTTAAGTCCGAATGGCATCTTAACATACTTAAATGTTCCCCACGGTGTGGTAAAGGCTGTCTTGTCTTGGTCATCCGGGTGAACAAGTATTTGGTTGAAACCTGAAAAGCCATCTAGCAAAGAGATTCTAGATGACCCCACTACCCTTTGTAGGATGTGGTCCATTTTGGGCAAAGGATAGTGGTCTTTTAGGGAGACTTGGTTTAAATTTCTCAGATCTACACAAAGTCTAATCTCACCTGTCTTCTTTCTTGTGGGAACAAGATTGGATACCCATTCAGAAAATCTGATGGGTGCTATTATGCCTACTTCAAACATCCTCTTTACTTCCTTCTCGATTGGGGGAAGAAGCATAGGGTTAATTCTTCTAAGTTTCTACTTGAAGGGTTTCTGATTTGGTTTTAAGGGAATTGTGTGTTGGATCACCGAGGTGTCATAGGATTTCAAATCCTCATAACTCCAAGCAAATACATCTTGGAATTCTTTGAACAAATCAATATATTTGGGCTTTTGATCAGGTGGTAAATTTCTCGACAATTTGATCATTTTGGGATTCTCTGCTGTCCCAATGTTGTGTTCTTCTATAGCAACGTTCAATGGTTGTAATTTTGGCTTTCTGGGAACATCATTGGCGTCAAACATGTCTTCTAATGGGGTTAGGCCAGCAGGCAGAAAATTATCTTTTAAGTCAATAATCTCAGCCTCTGTCTTATCTATTTCTTTCGAGTGCATTTGTTTCAGTTGTTCTATATTTGTTTTGTCAAAAACAGTCGGGTTCAGAATTTGTTTGGCTGTTGCAGCTGTTACAGCCTGCTGGTTTTTCCGTTGATTTTCAGTTGTTTGTTGTTGGTCATCTGTCATAGCGTCCATGTCAATGTTAATATTTGTAAACTCATGCTCAAGGGTGAGGAAATTGTTGATATGGGCATCATTTTCAAACACTTACCAATCTTTAATGTTATTTGGGACAGTGGGCCTATGTTTTATTTCAGCTGTGAAGTGATGGTTTGGGTCAAAAGGAAGCTTGCATGTACTAGCAAAGGTGGCTAGGCTGTGAGCGTGAATGTTGTGATTTCTTGAAATCTTATCAAGCTTGAATTCAGTGAATGCATTGAGTATATTAGTGGCAGCAGTCCTATAGGCCCTCATTCTATTGTCATTGGTTACAAAGTTACCTTTCATCTGCTGTATGACTAAGTCAGAGTCTCCTAAAATAGACACCTTTGCAGCTCCTAGAGCTTTGAGCAGTTTAAGGCCTAACAGCAGAGCCTCATACTCTGCCATGTTGTTTGTGCATTTAAAGTTCAGTCTGTAGGCATGACCCTCCGCATGGTTATCATGTGTATTGTGAATCCAAACACCTGCCCCTGCTCCTAACTTGTTGACAGAGCCATCAAACTCTAAATACCATGTGATTTCTTGCTTGTGGTTTGTGCTAAGAGTTTCAGCTATGTTAGGATTGGGCAGATTTGAAATTTCTGTTTGGGGAGTTTCTTCTATCATGCTGGTTGCATTAATTGTTGTGACAGTCTCATGGGTATGTGCAACCGATTCTTCATTGATTTGTGCTCGTTGTTCTAGAGCCAAAGGCTCATCATCAGTTAGAGAATTTGTATTATCATTAAACAAAATAAAAGAATCCATATCAGAATGGATTGAGTAAATGGGAAAATTTTCAGGCTTGCTCTCACTACTTACCACATATTTCATGAGGGTTTCTCTGTACAGTCTCTTTGGTTGCCCAAAGACTGAAATAGTAGCATAGGAGAGGTCTAGTTGAAGGGATCCTTGTAGCTTTTCTCCCCATGATCTTGATAGGAGCATACCATACTTTGCTGGGATGTCAGCCACCACCACATCCATGAGGATGGTCTTATTGGAATATTGGACTAGGGAGACACACAAGTCTTTGATGAGGCCTAAACACTTGACTTGACTTGAGTCAAATGAGTACAAATCTTTGTAGGGTCTTGTAATATCAAGGTTCAGCTTTTCCATAACTGCTTTGGGCATAAGATTGTGCAATGCACCTGAGTCAAACATAGCGTTGTGCAAAACTTTGTCATGTATATGCAAACTGACATAAAAGGGTGGAATAGGTCCATATGTTGATTTTCCATTAACTTCTGGACCAAACAACAGTTCAGGAGTATCATCCAAAACATTTACATCATCTTTGTTTTCTGGAATTTGAAGTGACCTTTGAATTTGTTGCCTATATACATCGTGTTTGGCAAGTTCTGAGAGGGGAATGGATATCTTCAACTTAGCTATTTCTGCCTCTAAATTAAATGGCTTTTCCAATGGAGTCTTGGTGTTGATAATGGCAGTTTTTTCTGTTTCATTTGAATTATCTGCTATTTTCTCTTGTTTACCAGCGTTATGGGAATTGATTGCTTGCAGTTTTTCAATTTCAGGAGGGCTTTTTGGAACGTTGTTCGAGTTTTGCCCAGAGGAAGAAGGTGGCAAAAGCTGATTTACAGAAGACTGCGCTTCTGTAATGTCTTCTATGGTCACTTGATGCGGGTTTGGGACAGTTGTATCAGCTGGTTCTATTATGACAGCCTTGCTCTTAATCTTGTTGGGTTGTTTGCCATCCTTTGTTTTGCTAGGTTCAGAAATATCAATGGTCCTAGTTCTCAGCTTATATTGTTTGTGGACTTCATACACAGCAGTATCATAACCTTGTTTAAAATCAAAAGACTCACCAGACTTAGTCTGAAATTGACTAAAGTTATGCTCATCTTGGTCTTCTTGGCTCAGAAAAGTTTGATGTTCACCCTTTAGATCCATCAGGTTCATATGAGTGTCTTCTAAGGGTTCACTAGAAGTAGATCCTTCAACATAGTTATCTTGAAAAGGGGGTCTTATGTCATGATCTTGGTTAGGCCTACCAGTATTTGTGTTCTGTGTTTTTCTGAAATTTGGGTTCCTTATGGTATTGGACTGCTGTCCTTCCCATGATGATCTCCTTTCAACACTTTCTACTCTTTCTCCCAGCCTTTGTAGGCCACTGATAATAGCATCAAGCTTTTGATCAAAGGCTGAGGGTTCTTCCTTAAAGGTGGTTCTTCTTTCCATTCTAGCTCTGTTTCTTTTGGCAATTAGGTTGGCCTCTACGCTAACAACAACATTTTGCATGTCTGCAAGGGTCTGAGGAGCTCTTTCTTTTAACTGGTATGCCATATCCAGGTCAAAACCATCAGGAAATTTGTACAAGGCAAGGTCAGGGGGTGGTCTTAAGTTCTGTGGTATTGCATTATAGACATTATTGAATCTTGCACAGTACTCGAAAACAGTCTCCTGGGGACCTATTTTAATTGTATCATATTCAGCTAGTATGTGCAAGGGGTCCTTCTTTTTCTCCCAGCTTTTGGTAAATGACTAGTAAAGCTCATCCGGAGTAGTTATGGAATTTGCAGCGAGTGATCTGAACCAAGTTCTTACATCACTGGTTAAACTTTGAACAAAGATTCTCATTCTCACGCTATCATCGTCTATCTCATAGTTTTCAAAATAGTCTTGCATCTTTTTGGTATGCTGAAGGGCTGTGAAAGGACCGGTACTATCAAAATAGGTAATTTTAGATTGGTACTTCTGAGGTAAAGCCCCAGGATTAGCAGGCAATTGCAGGGGTGCATATCTATTAGCCATATGGGTAGGGATAAGTGGGACAATGGGGATAACTGGAATAGTAGTAGTGGTATTTGTAGTACATGGAGTGAATGGAGGTGTGGATGGAGTGCTTTGAGATGTGGACGATGAACAAGGGGAAGTAGGAGTTGAACGGAATAAAACTTTGACAGGAGTTGGAACACAGCTTCGGTAAGCTGTTTCAGGACTCAAATCAGCAAAATCTTCTCTTTGCCCTTGCTTCCTAAGGATCTTTGGGATTAGGTTCAGATTTTCAAAAGTAGCTGGGGGATTTGGGTCTGGATTTGACCTTGTATATCATAGATGCCTTTTAGGAGCCAGCTTCCGAATTTGCTTTTTGGTATTTTTCTGGGAATGTTTTTAGAACTAGCAAGGAACTAATCAAATTTTGGAACCGCTATCTGTAGCTTAAAACTAGCATGAAGATTGACTAAAGCAGCTTTTATTTACTTCTGTCAATGCAAAGCAAAGATAGTTTCAAAGGCTACCTGGCTGACATTCAGGCCTCATCTGTATTTTTAAGGAAAATACAGCAATTAGAAAATTGATTTCTCAGTGGATTCTTCCAACCTGTTTCGTGAATTTAACTGAGGTTCCCTAGTGGAGTCGCCATTATGTTATCACTCAAGTTGTCCCTCAGGTTGGAGTAAAGGGATACGGCCGAGGTTACCACAGACCAACTTTTGACCGCAGATTCTAGCCCACCTGCAGTCAGAGAGGGCTCTCTCTTTATGGTTTAGCTTTGTTCAGGGGGATTTTAGGCTAGCTATTGAGTTCAGGGGTTTTGTTTGTGTTTTGGTGGGAAAATTGATGTTTTCAGGTAAAGAGGTAGGTATAGTGTGGAGGTTTCAAACCATTGGGCATGGAGTCAAGGAGTAGGACTGCTGGTGCGTTTTCTTTGTCACAGGAGGAATAAGGAGCAAGGTAGCTGCACATGGAACAATTTTTCAAGTTTAAAGGATGGAAAGAATGCAGAGGAAGGAAAGGCAATTAAGAATCTCTCAATCAGCTTAACAGAGAAGGGTGAATGTGCTCTATTTAGGGGCAGTAAAGAATCCCTAGCTAACTGTCAAACACATGTGAATTAGAGTAAATATGAGCCACAGGGAATTCATATTCATGTCCAGTTGAGTTCAGATGAAAAAAAAACATAAAGAAACGACAGAAATTGAGCTTAGAGTGCATTTAAACAAGTTCTAAGCTAATCTTTCTTTCTGCTATTTAGATGGTGAAACGATGGAAACAGAGGTAAGAAGCACTTATTGAGCCATGTTGCAGCACAAGGATTCCACATTCACTTCCTCAGATCATTAGACACAAAGCAGACAGTTGTTCCTCCAATCTCTTCAGCAATCTTTGATTAAGTAAAACATACCAGGTATACCGTGCGAGTCCCTAGTGAAAATTATCAATCGACCAACCCTTGAAACAATGCAGAGGGTGGTATATATAGGGAAAATTCTCCAAAATTGTTTATTACAGCTTGTGACCTAAACAAGTTTGAAAGTAAATGATTACTTTTAACCTAACCCTATCAGCAATAAATGCAAGAAAATATCTATGGGCTGCGCTGAGGGCAGCCATATTATAACTGAATTAATGCGTTGTCCTCGGTGGCTTGGTGGAGTGCTTCTGTAATAACTACGCATGGACTTCTGCTCCATTGTGGTTTGGTGGCTTTAAATGATTTAACTGTGATTTGAGAGCTGGGATGGGCTTACACCCCCTGATTTGACTCTGCTGGAGGCCATTTAATGCTGACCTGCTTTGGGAACTGAAGATTTCCATTAAAAATTTAATTGATACTCTTTGCCGCTTCATCTCTCCTCTGATACTCTTTGACAAATGAATCAGTCCGGTTTTCTCCTTCACTGTGGGTCAAATCAAAATTTAATGGCCACTGTTCGGCCCTTTGTTTCCTTAAGAACTGTCTTTTGATCCTTTCTGCATGCCTCGCGAAGAAAAATGGGTCATTCGGTGCCTTTTGGGCTTGCTGGGGGCTACGCAATGAGGGGCTTTCCATTTCAGCCCTTTTCCCATAGCCATGTGCGATTAGCGCTAGGCGCTAATCGTGCATGAAAAATTGCCTCGGAATTTGAATCCGGGCTTCCTAAGCACGATTTTCGCCTTTCGCCTCAAAATTAATGATGGCGTCAGCAGGTGGGACCATGGTATGGTGGATGACATGGCGGGATGACGTCAGCATGATGACATCAGCACGTATGGAGGTGACGTGGCAGTATGGTAAAGGGACACGGTGGCAGTGATGTGGCAGGGTGACTTGGCAGTACGGTGGCAAGAGGCCATGCAGGTAGATGACGCAGCAGTATGACGTGGGGCTTACGTCACCTAGAGGAGAGCGGTTTGTGGTTTTCGGGGCGCACTGCCTTGGAGCAAAGGTGGTTTCGGGAAGGGGGGCTCTGCCACGCCTGAGAAGGTGACACGTGGCGGGAGTACGGTGGTAATACCGCCCATTTCCCGGACGCTAACCCTCGGGCTCTTGGCGTATGGGAAGGCCCACCCACCGTAGATCTCGGGCGGCCCAGATCTGACGGCTGGTGGGAAGGATGAGGCAGCGGAGGGATAAGGACTGGGCCGCGGGAATATGCGAATCTTCATATGGCACGGCGGGGGGGGGTTTAAAAGCTTAGAAAAATTGGTTTTGGGTTATGTATAAACGAGCGGGTTAATATTTTTACACTTGGGACTTAGGCATAAGGGCGAAACAATGGGTTTTTAAGGGTTAGGACTTAGGGGAAAAAGGTTGTTAGTATGACCAGGTGTCAATCTAACTCCTGTTAAGACTCGGATGGGCTAAAAACAACCCCAGATGGACTATTTTTTCCCGAACTTTTAGGGAAATATGGCTATAGTGCCAAGGGGGGGGGGGTACTATTATTTTTTTTTGGATTTTTATACATAGTTTTAGTAGGGGAAATGGAAACGGATTAGGGAGTTAGATAATATAGTTAGTAATTAATATGGAGGTGACCAGAAAGCGCTAAGGTAAGGGACCTTAGGCTATTTGGGGAAATAGAACTTTGTAACAGAAGAATGGAAATCCTTGAGTGAGGCAGATCTTCACCAAGGCCAATGTTATGGAACATGATGGGACTAAGAGGCTCGAGCAGATCTTGATCTCTTTGGGAAAATTAGTGAGTGATTTGTGGAATAAGAAGAGGGGGGTTAGTTATGTCCAGCTTGAGCTCCTTCAGGTGAAAAACTGCATCATGACTGTGATCTGAAAAGATATAACACTTATAAACACAAAATTGATCATGAATCATCATTCTGCAACCTCAAAAACTACCTACCCAGCCTACTTTCCTAGCATTTTTTCTTCTTTTGGATTGGGTGCACTTAGACTTGCAGACCCAGCTTTACAATTTTTTCTTTTGATTGCCTTCCTATCTAAATCTACACTTATTTCTGCCAAGGGCCCAGATTAAGCGATTGGGCTCCTTTGATTCTCTACCTATCTACAAATCTACCAAGATTAAGCTGTTTGGACAGATATCATTCTCTATATTCTAAAACAGGAAATTGAAACCTAGAGAGACCAAGGTTAAACTGTTTGGCCTTCCCTTAACCTAAAGAACTTATCAAAATGAAACAACTCATCAAAATTGGAATATAGCAGTGGCACTTGGACTAGCACACTTTTATGACTTCTTCTTTGGCCTCTTTAAGGAAATATGGAACCTTGCAGCATGAAAGATGACATATTTGGCATGTAAAAAATGTCTATCATGAAACATGAACACTTGTTGCAACAGGAGGCTAACAACGTGCACGCTCTAGATCAAATTGAGCCTCCTTTTCTAGAGCTTTGTCAACCCATGTCCTATCTTCTGGTTGTTTCCCCTTGTCATCTCCTGTTGCCATTCCACTTTGAATCATTATACTGACATTTGGATCCTCTTCGTGCGGCTCAGACCTCATAATTTGCAAGTTCTGAGTACGTTGCGGTGGTAGCGCCCCTTTTTCACATATCCTTGTTATCAGTGTAGGACAGTCTTCCATTTCATGATCAAACAGATTGCAATACTTGCACGACAAATGTGTTGGGTTAGTGAAATTGTGCGCATAGTGTCTTGGTCCTCCACAATTATTTTAGATCAATTGTCCTCAATTTCTGCCAGGTCCTCCTACACCTCGGCCTCATCTGTGCCATCCCTGTGCTCTGGTCATGGGGGAACGTTTCTGCCTGAACCCCATAGGCGGGTTTTCTATCCATCATCAACTCATAGCTTCTATAGTTGTGCTCACCATGCCCTACCGACCTACAAAAGTTGTAGAATAGTTGTTGTAGTGCCTGTACAAACTTCTGTAACAAATGATAGCTATCCTTGGCATGTTTTAATCCTACCTGACAGATAACGCACCACAATTCAGGCCCCGTGCTTGGTCCTGCTTGAACTTCTAGCCTTAAAGTCATCGGTCCTCCTCCTGCAAGGTAGTTCGCAATGACCAGGAAACGGTCCTTTTCATGCCCTTGACTCTTGCATTTCAAGCACCATACCTCCTCGTGCACCTCTGGTCGTGTAGGTTTTAACCCCGTACATAAATTACCTGCATACGAGTTCTAAAGCACATAAAATAAACAATGTGAGAGCATAACACATAAAACACATATCCACAGAGATTTTCCGCTGGATCCCAAAACCGGGACTACCAGCTTGATTTCTCATTATGTTCCTTTCAATGTTACAATACATATTCATACATGCCGAAGCATCCAATACCATGGATCGAAAACCATCACGTCCAAAACCATGGACCAAAAATCGTCACGTCCAAAACCATGTGCGAAAATCATGCACACAACCATAGGTAGGTCTGCCCAACCTAGCATAGGGTCCAAAACCAAAATGTTCCAGGGCACTACCCTGGACCCCATAGAGTGGGGTTACTTGCTCCCCTCAAACCCCCTGTGACTCCCTCGCTATGCATTCGGCACAACAAAGGGCGAGGCTCTGCCCCCCTTCTAACCCCCCGGTTAACTACGTGGGCTAGTCATGGAAAGAATATAACACAACCCAACATTCTCCCACTTGCTGTTTTCTTTCCAGAGGGGGCCACCAGAGAGCTTAGTCATTTATCCAGCCCTGCAACTCCCATTGTTTCTCTACACCAAGAGAACTTCTCAGAGCTCACAAATTTTGTCAATTCATCTGCAGTATTCTTTAGAGTGTCCACCTTTACTAGCAACACCTTTTTGTCTTCTATCATATCCCTCACAAAGTGATACTAAACATCAATTTGCTTTGTCTTTGAATGATATGCAGGGTTGTTTGCCAAGAAAATTGCACTTTGGCTGTCACAGTCTATCCTTATAGCTCCCTATACTAACCTCATATTTGAACACAATCTCTGCAACCAAACTGCTTCCTTGCTTGTATGAGTGGCTGCCATGTATTCTGCCTTTCTATAGTTCATAGTGCCGCTACAGATTGTTTCTTACTCATCCAAATGATTGCACCTCCAAATAGGTTAAACACATACCCACTTGTAGATATTCTCTGATCTAGATCTCCAGCCTAGTTTGCATAAAGAAATCCACGAGTATCCAACACTCTGTCCAATCCTAGTCTTCCTTGGTAGCACAAACCATAATCACTAGTTCCATGCAAATACCTGAAAACCCATTTCACTGCTGTCTAGTGCTCCTTCCCTGGTTTTGACATAAGCCTGCCCAATACTCCCACTACATGTGCAATGTCTGGTCTAGTACAAACCATTGCATACATCAAGCTACCGACTGCACTTGCATATGGAACATGGGACATGTCCTCTTCCTCTTTTTGTGCCTTGGGACACTGTTCAGTAGATAAATTTACACCTACATGAATAGGAACCTTCATCGATTTACCATCCTGAATATTAAACCTCTGCAATATTGTTTGTACATACCTCCTCTTGTTTAACCAGAGCTTCCTCTTTGCCCGATCTCTTTTAATTTCCATGCCCAAAATATAGTTTGCAGCACCAAGATCTTTCATGTCGAATTTGGAGAACAATTGGGTCTTCAAATCCTGGATAATTTCTTTGTCATTTCCAACCAGCAACATATCATCCACATATAAGACCAAATAAATAACACGGTCACCAATTAATTTAAAATACAAAAATTGATCTACTTTGGTTCTGGTGAAGCCATGTCCCCGTATAAATGTATAAAATTTTTGATACCACATCCTTGGTGACTGTTTTAACCAATACAGAGACTTCTTTAAATTGTATACCAGTTCTTTCTTACCCTTCACCACAAAGCCTTCTGGTTGCTTCATGTAGATTTCCTCTTCCAAATCCCCGTGAAGAAATTTTGTCTTCACATCCATCTATTCTACCTCAAAATCAAAAGCAGCAGCAACAGATAAAAGTAATCTAATAGAAGTTACCTTGGCAACAGGAGAAAAAATATCAACAAAATCAATTCCCAACACCTCGGAATAACCTTTTGCTATCAACTGAGCTTTGTATTTCTCCACCTTTCCTTCTACATTTGTCTTCTTCTTGAACACCCATTTGCTACCAATTGGTTTCCTTCCAGCTGGCAACTCCACCAGATCCCAAGCCTCATTTTTGTGCAAAGATGTCATTTCATCAACCATGGCCTCTTTCTAGAGTTTTCCAACCTCTAAATCTACTACTTCCTTCAAAGTTCTGGGATCATCATTAGTAATAGATAAAGAAAAATTTGAACAGAAAGCAGATGGACTATACCTTTCTGGTTGCCTTCTTTCTCGAACTAATCTTCTCACACTCAGATTTTGTGGCTCTTCATCTTTTGATTCCTCCTCTACTATAGAGTATGATTCTTCCTCATTTAGATCAAACTCTATCTTCTCATTTTCCTTTGGTTGGACTTCATGCTTAATAATGTATTTCACCTCTCTGAACACCACATCTCGGTTTTACACAACCTTCCCTGTTACTGGGTTCCAAAGCTTATAACCCTTTAAACCATCCTTATACCGAATAAAGATGCACTTTTCATATTTACTATCCAACTTGGTTCGTTTCTCCATTGGAACATGTACATATGCATCACATCCAAATACCCTCAAATGTGAAAGAGAGGGTTTCTTACCAGTCCATACCTCTTGTGGAGTCTTATTCTCCAACGCTAATGAAGGTGATCTATTGACCAGGTAACATGCTGTCTCCACTACCTCTGCCTAGAATTCCTATCCTAACCCGACACCACTGAGCATGCTTCTTGCCCTTTCCATTAACGTCTTGTTCATTCTTTCTACAACTTGATTTTGCTAAGGTGTATATGGAGTAGTCTTCTGCCGTGATATACCACACTTCTCACATAATTCTTCAAATTCCTTACTGCAAAACTCTCCACCGTTATCTATCCTCAACACCTTTATCTTCTTGTCTGTCTGATTTTCCACCAGAGCCTTGAATTCTTTAAACCTATCAAAGACTTCAGACTTCTTCTTAAGGAAATATATCCATGAATTCGTTGAGAATTCATCTATAAATGATACATAGTACACAGACTTACCCAGTGATGGAACCTTCACAGGTCCAAACAAATCACTATGCACAAGCTCTAATATATGTTTTGCCCTCTTACCACCATAGGGGAAACTCACTCGATTCTGCTTCCCATATACACAATTTTCATAGAAATCAAAATCCAGAGAGCTATTATTCATACCTTCTACCATACCATTACCATGAAGTATTCGAAGGCCCTTCTCTCTAATATGTCCAAGCCTTTGATGCCACAACATGGTCTTCTCTCCAGAGACTACTAGATTTTCTGCTCCACTTTTAGGAACCACAGAACTATTGCACCCATCAACAACCATGCTACCTTGTAGCTTATACAGAGTTCCAATCCAAACTCCCCATATTAATATGAGTGCTCCTCGAACCATCTTGTAGGTATCTTTCTCGAACACTGTTTTTACACCTGCATCATCCAAGTTGTTTACAGAAATCAAATTTCTAGCCAATGCAGGAATATGCAGAACACCCGGAAGTGTTCTAACCCTTCCACCTTGCAAATTCAACCTTACTTTTCCGCGACAAATGATTCTAGCCTTCCTATCATCCCCTAAGAAGACATCACCACCATCATATTTCTCATACTCGGAGAACCACTCTCTATGGGGAGTGAAGTGAAAGGATGCACCTGAGTCAATCAACCATGCCTCATGATCTACATGTGTACTTGAAGAAGCCAAGTACACATCCCCACCTTCATCTGAGGTGGTTTTAGCCTTTGCAGAAGGAACATCATCAGATCCCTTTCATTTATAAGGAGATTTAGATTTATGGTCCCTTTTGTAGTGCCCTTCCTTTCCACATTTCCAACACACCACCTTTACAAGTTTTCCTTGAGATTTATATCTCCCTCTAGATTTAGATCTCCCAGTCGATGACTTATTTTTGTTTCTGTTCTGGGACCATCCTCGTACAGACAAGGCATCACCATTCTGGCTCTCCATATTTTTCTGTCTCATCTCCTCCGTCAGCAAGGATGAGACTATTTCATCAAACTGCAAGGCAGTTGCATTGCTACCTATTGCAATAACTAGACTATCCCATGAATCTGGTATAGAACACAACAAACTGATGCACTTATCTTCATCTGAAATTTTAATATCAATAGATACTAACTGACTTACCACAATATTAAATGTGTTCATATGCTTTGTCACCGAGTCTCCATCTTTCATCCTCAAGTTATATAACTTTTTCCGCAGGAACATTTTATTCACCAGAGACTTAGATTGGTACAAAGTCTCTAACTTGTCCCACAAAGCATTCACCTTAGCTTCCCCTAATACATTCAACAATACTGAATTTGAGACACACAATCGTATTATGCTCTTTGCCTTCCAATCCAACTTCTTCCATTCTTCATCGGACACTCTTGTTGGTTTAGTACCCGAATCTACCGCGATCCACTAATCTTTATCCACCAATAGATCCTACATCTTGAGTTTCCACAACTCAAAACTCTGATCATTAAATTTCTTGATCTCTATCTTTCCACTGCTCACCATCTTCTTTCACCACCAGAATCAATCTTGCAGCTCTCCCATTGAACAGGGTCTACCACAGGCCTGAGCGAAACCCCTCAGCAACAAAGGCGTCTCCTTAAAGCCAAAACAACTCTGATACCAAATGTAGGTTTTAACCCCATACACAAATTACCTGCATACAAATTCTAAAACACATAAAATAAACAATGTAGGAGCATAACACATAAAACACATATACACAAATATTTTCCCCTAGATCCCAAAACCGAGACTACCAGCTTGATTTTTCATTATGTTCCTTTCAATGTTACAATACATATTTATACATGTCGAAGCATCCAATACCATGGACTGAAAACCATCGCATCCAAAACCATGGACTGAAAGCCATCATGTTCAAAACCATGTGCAAAAATCATGCACACAACCAAAGGTAGGTCTGACCAACCTAACATAGGGTCCAAAATCAAAATTTTCTAGGGCGCTGCCTCGGACCCCATAGAGTAGGGTTACCTGCACCCCTCAAACCCCATGTGACCCCCCCCCGCTACGCAATCGGTGCAATGAAGGGGGGTTCTGCCCCCTTATAACCCGCCGATTAACTACGTGGGCTAGTCATGGAAAGAATATAACACAACCCAATAGGTTGAACTGTTCTATCTTGCTTCAGACTTTGCATCTCAAGGCATAGATTCTTCAACTGCGCATGGATCTGTTGAACCCCTAGATTTGGATCTTGCATCGGTGTTTCATGCAGTCTCATGGTAATCTCCAAGGCCTCTACCTGAGTTGTTATCTTCTACTGTGACTGTGCAACCCTTAAGTGTGGTAGTAGCGAAGCCACAAACCACTAGCGATGTTGTACATATGTCAAATTTATGTTGGCTTCACGAATGGTACACTTCAACCTCTGATCTAGTCCCAAGGCGTCTCCCCTTGTCGCATCGCGATTTCTTTGAATCCCACAATCGACTGTGCCTCAAATTTTGGCCTACTAAATTCTCTATTCAGTGTTGTCTAGATGTCTACCACTCCAACATTCAGGTTATCATTAGAGTATTTGATGTACCAAGTTAGTGCGCGATCTTGCAGAGCACTAACTAGGGTTTCCTTCTTTATGTTAACATATGTAATGCCTTGTGCTACCCATACGACTCTTACAATGAACCAAAATTGGTTCGGGTCCTCATTCCCCAAGCCTTTGAACAAAGGAAGCTTCACTGAATTTTCCATACTAAACTGCAATGGAGGCGGAGGTGGTAGGGTGAAGTCTCATGCGATGGTGGTGAAGTTGGAGGTGGTGTGGGTGGAAGTCGTATTCGCGGGAATCCTTGCCTTATTAACTGAATAATAATACGTGGAGAAACTTGCGTTATTCCCTGTTCATCACCTCGCAGAGGTGAAATCAACAGACTATATTTAAGACCCTTTTTTCCTTTGTTCATGTAAGTTTTTCCACTTCACATAGCTCTGAACATCAAGGTAGCTGCATCATCCATTTTTCGCACAATAGCATTTTAATCCAGGTATTCAAATATTTCATGCACTTACCTCGCGGTCCTTTGAAAAAGTGTCACTCTGCCTCACTATAGCTAATTGAGGTGTCGACTGCAAATTCAGTCACAGATCCTCCTATGACGCAATCGAGCCAATGATCGACAACATGAGCAATCTTATCCTCCGATGCTTCCAACCTTCACACTAGCTCTGGGGTCCACACAATAGGATTGTGAAGTTTCCACCTTCCTTGGCTATATGCTAGCTTCACCATCCAATCGTATAGGTCAATTGGAAAGGAGTAGAAAAAGATATCCTAGATCTTTGTATACAAGTACCTGTCCAACCACTGTTCCTTTGTCCTTCATGGGTTTTTGTTCTCCTATGCTACGAATTCATGGATCTTTCTATCCAACCAGTCTTTTATCTCTTTCTTAGTCGACTTCCAGTGATACGACATCACACATCTTTGATGCAGATTTTGGTCCCAGTGACGGAACCGTTTGCTGTCTTGAGGGGGCTTGACCCAGGTTCAACATTAATTAGCCAAACAAATCCCTACACTATTGGCCCTTTCGGCATCAGCCCAGAGAGCGCGGACCGAAGTCTCACCCGAAGCAGTATGGGGGGATGCTGGAACCAAGTTTTCGCACCTTGAGATGGTTGTGATGTCAGTTAATTCCTTCTATTCCTATCTTTGCGCAAGTCACTTCGCTTTAGGCTTGGCTGATGAGCCCTCTATTCCATCAATACCTCTGTGAAAGGGTACGACTGACCTTCGCGCAGCCCTAACCCTTGATCTAGACACTTTTGCATTGCTAAGGCAGTGTACCATGTAGATTCCTTAACTAGTCTAAGTGTCTTACTTATCTTATTAGATACTCACAGTTAGCCCCGCGTAAACATATATTTTTATGTGCGTTCAGTTATCCAACATAATCATACACATTCCCACATCACATAAGCATTATAAAGGAAATTCATACATAAAATGATAAGATGCATTAATCGGAACAAAGACACTGAAATTGCATAATACTTCTCTTTATTGATATCTTCCAAGTGATTATAGACTCTATTCACCTTGCACACACAGCTGTAGGGGTCTACGAACTCAGCTATAGACTTCTACCCTAGGCCTCTGCGCACTCAACTGCAGAGCCTCTACCTACTCTACGACCCGAAACTTAAACTTCTTACTTCAGAGCTATCACTTACTTACATTATTGATCACTCTAACTACTTATAGCTTAGCTCTGTTTATACAATCCATGGTCCGCAGACCATGGGTAGATCTTTACAGCTGACTTTACTTTAAAAAAATAAGGGTAGATAACCCTTTATGACTTATGGCACCTTCGCACTCCACAACCACAAAATGTAGAGTCTATACAAGTTTATTACAAAATTTGACCAAAACATGGGCTTTTAGCCCCAAAATTGTCATTTGGGGGGTCCCGATCCCAACACACACATGGTGTAGATACCACACATACAACCACACATGACATACCACACCATGCAATACATGCACTTACACCTGATATACGATGCATACACCTACACCTAATGTAAAACACAACACAAGACATACACCTACACCCGGTGTACAACAAAACACAACATGTATATGTACATAATGTACATCACAAGACATGCATCTACACACAACGTACAACACCACAAATTAATACACATACACTCGATATACAACACAACTCATAAATCTATACTTGATGTACAATGCCACAAAATACATGTACCTATACCTAATGTACAACACAACAAAATACATGTACTACACATAATGTAACACAACGAGTACACCTGTCATGATACCAAAACTACACAATACATAGCATCGCATGTACACAACACAACATGTACGACACATACACAATACCACATGTACATCAATACCATATGTACAACACGTACAAAGTACCACCTATACAAAGCACCATCTGCACAATGTGTGCTCAACATCACATTTACATGGTACCACTTTCACAACATGTACACAATGCTACATGTACATTGTACCACCTATACAATGTGTACACAATACCACATGCACGACATGTACATGACACCACGTGTACACAATGCCACATGCACGACATGTACACAACACCACCTACACACAGTGCCACTTGTATCACATGTACACAACACCACATGCCAACAACACCACTTTTACAATCATGCAAACAACACCATATGTACAACATGCACACAATGTCATATGTACATAGCATTTCATATACAACATGTACATGTCACCATACATAGCACTGCATATCCAACATTCACACAAGACCATATACACATGACACTGCATATCCATCATGTACATAGCACCGTCTATACCCAGCACTACGTATGCAACATTCACACAACATTATTTGTACCACCCTATACTTAACATTGCATAAACAACATGTACACACATTATATATACACAACACCGCATGCGCACAACATCACAGGTACAACATGTACAACATATACAACATATGCACAACAATAGTACCACACATGCAAACCACACTATCTCTACCATGTAACCTTGCTTCTAGTGTCTCTCTATCATCCATGCTTATCCTAGCATGCCATAAACCACACAAGTTTCATTTTGTTGATGCATCCCTTGCTATAACTTTTCCATAACATAGACATAATATAATCACATAATATCAACTCATAACCACATGATACTAACCTTGTAGATGTGTCATGCTACTCTTCCCACTTGATTCGTCGTGAACCGGGAATCTCTTCATGCCATTTGTCTGCATAAGTAATCATTCCTCCACAAGGACGATTCCTGATGACCCTATCAAATAGTGACATAGATACATAGATACATACATAAATAAACATTAGCATAAAAAATTCATCATTCTGTCGGAAAACAATATACATGCATACATGTATACATATACAAACATCAACATAATCATGATCATAACATAATTACCAGATAACATAAGTTCTAGGTTAAGAGGACTTCCTTTATTCATGCATAACATGCACAACATTGAGAACAATTGCTTCCAACATAGCCAAGGAATCTGACACCACATATCCATTTACTTTACCTTTTCTAGTTACCTTTCACATGTCTGTCCTGTCATCATCTAGTTACCGCAATGGACCCAACCAATGCAAGAGACTTTCATAGTCTTACCTTCTGCTGCACTTACTCATGCACCGAGCTTCATCTAGGTCTTACATCATCTCTTGCGTACCGCACGACTCTCCTTGAGCTCCATTAGCTTCCTCCCTCCCTAACCAATTCAAAAGACTCAAAACATAAAATGCAATACCAATAAACAAACAAGAAGAAAAACCATGAAAACCAATAACAACACGACACATCAACAAAGTGTCATAGATATGCACTAGACACATGCAAAATCTCAAATCCAGCACAACAATCACAGAAGGACAGAAGCACAAGAATAACCACAAACACCATGACTCAATCCCCATGGTTCCTAATGGAAGCTCAACTTGAGCCTTGTTCAAGATTTCATGGAAACCTCTCTTGCCATGCAACTCCCTGCATCATGTTTTCACAAACACATAATTTTTTGTGCATAAATAAATATAACAATACACCAGTTACCTTACCTTGCTATTCCAAACACTTTTATTACAACTGAACACATCCACACCATTTCTCAAGGCACTCCAATTCCCTTGACAAATCCACTCGTAACTAGAGACTGCCTAATATACCTGTCAAGTACATGTTCATAACTATAGAAAATATCCACGTAATGTTAGACAAAATCAAGATTAAGAAGAATTTCTATGTGCAAAGTACTCATTTGTTTGGAATTAGGGTTTCCAAACATAACCAAAGGAATTCTTGTCAAATTCCTTTCTTTTACCATTTTTTACCTTGTTGCAATCAAGGTTTACTATGTACTTGCACATCACCCAACTGTTATTTATATAAACATATCAACTATTACCTTGTCATACTAATACCAAGCATGTTTCCTACAGCTGCTCGCACATGTCAACCAGATGTTCCAAATATCAAGACAATCATATCTATCAATTTGAAATCAACTCTTACCAAGACTAACAATCATATAATAATCCATAGTCATTAGACATAATTTTACAACTATCAACTACATTCAAGTACATATCAACTGTCTCAACACATATGTGTTAGTACAATCATATTAAAACAAGATCATTGGAACACATACTCATATTATGAAATTCATCAAACATTCAACCAACTTGCAAACATACCATGTTAAATAAATCAACTAGATACCAAACACTCAAACACCAAATAGATATCATAATCAAACAGTCAAGCACAAGGTAGATGACATAAACAAGTTCACACCTTAATGTATCTCAAAGGAGGCTATCTTGTATGCACAATCAATCTAGCTAGCATCATATAACTTCAAAACATATCAACCCAAACATAAAAAACATCATGATATCCATAAAAATAGCTAGCTAACATATTCGCATCATAAACTCATAAACAATTTTCGTTCATGCATAACAATCACATATGTACGATCAATCTAGATTAGTACAACATAATGTCACAAATAAGTCGACTCATACTTGAATGTCATAACCCCAACTATCTTCATAAGCCAATCCAAGTTGGTGTGATACATATAACATCAAGATATAAATTCTATAACCCTAATCATCAAGCTAACTATCATTTAAAAAGAATAAGTTAACCTATAATATGCTTCATCAAAAACATATAACATAATCATCAATTTATCTAACCTAAAACAACAATAGCAATTCATACAACCATAATAAGTTAATATCATTCATGACTTTCTGACACATGTGCATATGACTACACTATTCAAATATCATCTATTATGTATGTAATCATAACATCAAAAGACATGTGCATAAACCTAAAGTATATAAACCTAATGCATATAACAATCCTTAACTGACATACCTACATGCCTGAGCTCCAAACCTATATGATGACATCCTCTCGCCTCGAGGTCCAAAGTTGCAACTTCACTTTAATGATCTTCATCTCGTGCTCTATCTCAGCCAACACATTAGCATCATAACATACCAATAGCACCATGATCTCAATTTCATACCATGACTTCACAAGGCATGTTTGACCTACTATTCATGGATAACTATAACCAATACCATACATACATAACAACTACATATCAACATATAATACATGAGTGCAAAACCATATACACATCATTCTAGCTAGAGTCCATTCATCAATGCATGACCATATCAACTACACAAACCATGATCTCATGCATGACAACAACAACCACCTCACATGCATTTGATAACATGTGAACACTGACGTGCATAATAGTGCATAATCAACCATACACATAGGAAGACATACTCCACGACAACACCTTCAACCTTCACATGGCGACATCGCTACAATCATGATCAACAGCATGAAAATGAAAAAAGCACATGGACTACATGCATAAGGAACACATATGAAACCATCATGAAAGCATGATCAACGCATAGCCCAGGCAGAGCACAACCACACTTTGATACCACTTTGTAACACCCTCCTCGCACATCTACCCAAGAAACTGGCCAATCGAGGTAAAAATGCGACGAGAGGTCACTATGATAAGACTTAACCTCATAGGTAACATTAAGGAAATGGAGTCGACAAAACAAGACCTTCCATACCTCCTTCATGTGCTTCAGGACCCCCAGGAGCTAATTCACCACTCCAAGTGCCCAACCCCTAAATTAATGTAGAATTTCAACAAACGAAACCCAAAGTCACTCCCATGACAGGGCATGCATGCAAATGGAACCCTATACTCGCTCCAACAATGACTGCAAGGGAGAGACTACAATCATTTTCAGCCAGTTTTGTGCCAAAGACTACGAGATTTAAGCCACTTTTTCAGGGCTAGTCTCCAAACCAATGCCTAGAACTTGACGACACTTTCCAAGACAATAAATGACACCAAGGAAAAGCCTCTAACACAAAACTTGATCAAGGGATTGACCTAACCAAGCCTAACCATGAAAAACATTTTGTCAAACACTTAGTAAATATGCCAACTACATGTTTAAATAATAGATTTGAGCATAGGGATATCATACTTATATAAGATTGACCATGGAGCATTATTTCCTTATCACTTTAACTTCCATTCCATCCATTAGGTCATAGATACATTTTTCATTCATTTAGAAGTAAAAACATGACGAGAGTCATACATAGTTGTTGTCATAAAACATATACATAACTAGCATAATAGGGACGGAAATATTAATGAAATCAAAACCATATACACCACATATAATCCATCATAATACTCATATAAATACCAAGAGAAATAACCTTTCATTAGTGATGAAAAATCCAAACGTGGGGTGGGACTTCCACATTACACCCGGCTATAGAATGACTTTACCAAATCTCTCTTCAACCATTCACCCCCGTGCCATATCCCAACCATGAATGTGGGATCTCATAGAATACATCAATCAATAACCATCTATGGCTTCCAGAGGTCATCCACCTCAACCCATAAAACAATTATTCCACCTCACGGTTGGACATCACCAAAACCATCATCTGATCCATCTCTATCCTAGCCTTTTAGGGCTCCAAAGAATTTGTTCCAACCCGACTCCTAGGACTAATAACTTAACCCATGGTTGCTACCGGGCTCCAAAGAATTTGTGCAACCAAGGCTCTAGGACTAGTAACTCAACCCATAACTGATGTCGGGCTTCTAGAGCGTTTTTCCAACCAAGGCTTCAAGGACTAGTAACTCAATCTGCCAAGGGCTTCCAAAGCATTTTTTTAACCAAGGCTTCCAAGACTAATAGCTCAACCCAAGTTGTTACACGACTTCTTGAGCATTTGTCCAACCAAGGCTATGGGACTAGTAACTCAACCCAAGATGTTATAGTGCTTCCATAGAATTTTTCCAACCAAGTGTTCCAGGAACTAATATCTCAACCCAAACTAAGGAAACATGAGAACCAACCAAAACAAAACAAGAAAATAAACCCACAATCTCCATGGCTATGTAGGAAATGGCAAGGCTAGGAAAATCCAATGTCAATCCAAGCAATCTTCCATGCCAGTGACAAATCATAACCAAGAAACCACATGTGTAGGTTTTAACCCCGTACATAAATTACCTGCATACGAATTCTAAAAATAGAAAATAAAACAATGGCGAGAGCATAACACATAAAACAAATATACAGAGATTTTCCTCTAGATCCCAAAATCGGGACTACCAAAATTACTTTTCATTATGTTCCTTTCAATGTTACAATAAATATATATACATGTCGAAGCATCCATAAACCCCAATCAATTAACATTGGATTAGAACAGATCTACAAAATACGATGGACCAAAAACCATCACGCCCAAAACCATAGGTAAGTTTGCCCACCTAATATAGGTCCAAATTTTTTTCCCCAGGGCATTGCCCGGAACCCCATAGAAGGTGGTTGCCCCCCCCCCCCACAATGTGCTCGACATAATGAAGAGGGTGCTTCACCCCCCCTCTCACCCCCCCCCCCCCCCCCCCCCCCAATTTAACTACTAGGGCTAGTCGTGGAAAGAATATAACACAACCCAACATTCTCCCACTTGTTTTCATTCCACAGGGGGCCATAGGAGAGCTTAGTCATTGATCCAACCCTGCAATGCCCATTGTTTCTCTACACTGAGAGAACCTCTCAGAGCTCACAAATTTTGTCAATGCATCTATAGTATTCTTCAAAGTGTCCACCATTACGAGCAACACCTTTTTGTCTTCTACCATATCCCTCAAAAAGTGATACTGAGCATCAATGTGCTTTGTCTTTGAATGATAAGCAGGGTTCTTTGCCAAGAAAATTTCACTTTGGCTGTCACAACCTATCCTTGTAGCTCGCTGTACTAACCCCATATTTGGACACAATCTTTGCAACCAAACTGCTTCTTTGCTTGCATGAGTCATTGCCATGTATTCTACCTGTGTAGTTGAGAGTGCCACTACAAATTGTATCTTACTCATCCAACTACCTGCACCTCTAAATAAGTTAAATACATACCCACTTGTAGATATTCTCTGATCCAAATCTCCAACCCAGTCTTCATAAACAAAGCTATGAATGTCTAAAACTCTGTCCAATCCTGTTCTTCCTTGGTAACACAATCCATAATCACCAGTGCCACGTAAATAGCTGAAAACCCACTTCAATGTTGTCAAATGCTCCTTCCCTGGTTTTTACATAAACCTGCTCAATACTCCCACTGCATGTGGATGTTTGGTCTAGTACATACCATTGCATACATCAGACTACCAATTACACTTGCATATGGAACATGGGACATGTCCTCTTCCTCTTCTTGTGTCTTGGGACACTATTCAACAGATAACTTTACACATACAGGAATAGGAACCTTCGACGGTTTACTATCCTTCATATTAAACCTCTGTAGTATTGTCTCGACATACTTCCTCTGGTTTAACCAGAGCTTCCTCTTTTCCTGATCTCGTTTAATTTCCATTCCCAAAATATAGTTTGCAGCACTAAGATCTTTCTTGTCGAATTTGGAGGACGATTGGGCCTTCAAATCCTGGATAATTTCTTTGTCATTTCCATCAGCAACATATCATCCACATACAATACCAGATAAATAACATTGTCACCAATTAATTTAAAATACACACAATCACCTGCTTTGCTTTTGGTGAAGCCAAGTCATCGTATAAATGTATCAAATTTCTGATACCACTTCCTTGGTCACTATTTTAACCCATACAAAGACTTTTTTAACTTTCATACCAGTTCTTTTTTACCCTTCACTGCAAATCCTTCAGTTTGCTTCATGTAGATCTCTTCTTCCAGGTCCCCATGAAGAAACTTTTTCTTCACATCCATCTCTTCTACCTCAAAATCAAAAGTAACAACAACAAATACACGTAATCTAACAGAATCTACCTTTGTAAGAGGATAAAAAATATCACCAAAATCAATTCCCAGAACTTGGGAATAACCGTTTTCTACCAACCGAGCTTTGTATTTCTCCACCGTTCATTCTGCATTCATCTTCTTCTTGAACACCCATTTTCTTCCTTTGGGTTTCCTTCCAGCCAACAACTCCACTAGATCCCAAGCCTCATTTTTGTGCAAAGATGCCATTTCATCAACCATGGCCTCTTTCTAGAGTTTTCCATCCTCTCAATCTACTTCTTCCTTCATAGTTTTGGGACCATCATCAGTAATAGATAATAAAAATTTTGAATAGAAAGCAGATGGACTATACCTTTATAGATGCCTTTTTCTCGAACTAATCTTCTCACAACTGGAGTTTGTGGCTCTTCATCTTCTGATTCCTCTTCTGTTGTAGAGTCTGATTCTTTCTCCTTTAGCTCTAACTCTATCTTCTCAGGTTCCTTTAGTAGGACTTCATGTTTAATAACATATTTCACCTCTCTAAACACCACATCTCAGCCGTACACAACCTTCCTTGTTATTGGGTTCCAAAGCTTATAACATTTTAAACCATCCTTATACCCAATAAAGATGCACTTTTCAGATTTACTATTCAACTTTGTTCTTTTCTCCTTTGGAACATGTACATATGCGTCACATCCAAATGCCCTGAGATGTGAAAGAGAAGGTGTCTTACTAGTCGATACCTCTTGCAAAGTCTTATCCTCCAACACTAATGAAGGTGATCTGTTGACCTAGTAACATGTAGTCTCTACCGCCTCTAACCAGAATTCCTATCCTAACCTGACACCACTGAGCATGCTTGTTGCCCTTTCCATCAATGTCTTGTTCATTCTTTCTACAACTCCATTTTTCTCAGGTGTTTATGGAGTAGTCTTCTGACATGCTATACCACACTTCTTACAGAGATCTTTGCATTCCTTCTTCCACAACTGTCCACTATTATCTGTCCTCAACAAATTTATCTTCTTCTTTGTTTGGTTTTCCATCAGAGCCTTAAATTCTTTAAACCTGTCAAAGACTTCAAATTTCTTCTTGAGGAAATATATCCATGTATTCCTTGAGAAGTCATCTATAAATGATACATAGTACACAAACTTACCCAGTGATGGAACCGACACATGTCCAAACACATCATAGTGGACAAGCTCTAATATATGTTTCACCCTCTTACCGCTAGAGGGGAAACTCACCCGATTCTGCTTGCCATATACACAATTTTCACTGAAATCAAAATCCAGAGAGATATTAGACATACCTTCTACCATACCTTTACCATGAAGTATTCAAAGGCACTTCTCTCCAATATGTCCAAGCCTTTGATGCCATAGCATGGTCTTTTCTCCAGAGACCACTAGATTTCTGGCTCCAGTTTCAGGAACCACAGAACTGTTGTACCCATAAATAACAGTGCTACCTTGTAGCTTGTACAAAGTTCCAATCGAAACTCCCCACATTAATACCAGTGCTCCCTGAACCATCTTGCAAGTATCTTTCTCGAACACTGTTTTTACACCTACATCATCCAGCTTGCTTACAAAAAACAAATTTTTGGCTAATGCGAGAATATGCAAAACACCTAGAAGTGTTCTAATCCTTCTGCCTTGCAACTTCAACTTGAATTTTCCACCACCAATGATTCTAGCTTTCCTATCATCCCCTAAGAATACATCACCACCATCATATTTTTGATATTCACAGAACCACTCTCTATGGTGAGTGAAGTGAAAGGATGCACCTAAGTCAATCAACCATGCCTCATGATTTACATGTGTACTTGAAAAAAAGCCAAGTACACATCCCCACCTTCATCTGAGGTGGTTTTCGCCTCTGTAGAAGGAACATCATTAGATCCCTTTCCTTTCTCTGGAGCTTTAGATTTACAGTCTCTTTTGTAGTGCCCTACCTTTATGCATTTCTAGCACACCTTTATAGGTTTTCCTGAAGACTTAGATCTCCCTCTAGATTTAGGTCTCCCATACGAGGACTTATTTTTGTTTTTGTTCTAGGACCGTCGTCATACAGACAAAGAATCACCATTCTGCCTCTCCATACTTTTCTGTCTCATCTTCCCCATCAGCAACGATGAGACTATTTCATCAAAATGCAAAGCAGTTGCATTGCTACCTATTGCAATAACTAGACTATCCCACGAATCTAGTAGAGAATAAAACAAAATTATGAAATTATCTTCATCTAAAATTTTAATATCAATAGATAATAGCTACCTTACCAAAGTATTAAATGCATTCAAATGCTCTGTCACCAAGTCTCCATCTTTCGCCCTCAGGTTATACAACTTTTTTCGTAGGAACAATTTATTCACCAAAGACTTAGAATGGTACAAATTCCCTAACTTGTCCCACAAATCCTTTGTTGTAGCTTCCCCTGATACATTCAGCAATATTGAATCTAAGACACACAATCGTATTGTGTTTTTTTCCTTCCAATCCAAATTCTTCCATTCTTCATTGGACACTCCCATTGGTTTAGTACCCAGATCTATTGTGATCCAATGATCTTTATCCACCAACAGATCCTCCATCTTGAGTTTCCACAACTCAAAACTCAGGCCATTAAATTTATCGATCTCTATCTTTCCACTGCTCGACATCTTCTTTCACCACAGGAATCGATCCTGCAGATCTCCCACTGAATAAGGTCTACCATAGGCCCGAGCAAGACCCCACAACAATAAAGGCATCCCCTTGAAGCCAAAACAACCATGTTACCAAATGTAGGTTTTAACCCCATACATAAATTACCTACATACGAATTCTAAAAATAAAAAATAAAATAATGGCGACAACATAGCACATAAAACAAATATACATACATATTTTCCCCTGGATCCGAAAACTGGGACTAGCAGATTGATTTTTCATTATGTTCCTTTGAATGTTAGAATATGTATATATACATGCCAAAGCATCCATAAACCCCAATCCATTAACCCTAGATTAGAACATAACCGTAGTTCCCTTGACCAGATCTACAAAATACCATGGACTAAAAAACATCGCGCCCAAAACCATGTGCGAAATCCATGCACAAAACCATAGGTAGGTCTGCCCACCTAATATAGGGGCTAGTCGTGGAAAGAATATAACACAACCCAAAAACATGCATGCCAAAACTAGTGAGGAAAATATACATGCAACTGGGTACTTGTAAGAAAACATGTGCTAATTGCTCATCCAGATGCCCTCATGCGCTTTCCTGCTCTTCCTTTTCTTTCTTGTTCCAAAAATCCAAGTATGCCACACCCTCCAAGAGTGCTCCAAGAAAACTCTAAGTATCCAAGACTATGAAAGAGAGAGAATAGAAGAGAGATCCAACAAAACCTATCAAAAGCTTACACTGAGCAAGCCTGAGCCAAGAGCTTTTCAATTGATCCTCATAAGCCTTTTTATTAATGAGCCCTCTATTTTCTTCATTTTCCATTATTTTCCTTCAATTTCCTCCTCACATGCAATGTGTGACCTTTCACCTTCCTTTTCTCCTAATTTACATTATATTCATAAATAAAATTTCAATGAATGCCTCATGCCTTTGCCAAGTTCTTAAGCCATAATAAACTGAATCAACAACCATTATGATGTTTCCCCCACCATTTAGCTTGGAATACATGTCCCATCGACTGTGGCCTTATATTTTTTTACATGGAATTTTCACCAGGGCTATTACAACATTAATCAATAACAACTTGCTCCTTACTGGGAGTGCATTGATTCTAGAAATTCAGGAAAATTAAAAAGAATCTTGAAGATTCTAGGGGTTATTTTGACCATTTACCTTGGATAAGAAGCTCGAGTCCTACCTGATCCTACCTTGGATACTTCACTCTTATCCCTTGAGCTCATCCTCCCATCTTAAGTGGATCTAAAGCCTAGATTGGTAAATGGATAAGAATTCCTAAACTACCATCCATCTCTTATAAATTTACTATCATCTACAACATTAGGGTTGGCTTTTCGAGACAAATCATATCCTCATGTTGCTTCCTTGAATATAAGAGAGTCATCATCTTAATGCATTAGGGTGACATTGAGGTTTTCTTTATGACAAGGAAGGACATGTCAACTTTGGGAGATCTCTAAAAGATCAACTATTATTCTTAGTTGTCAACTCTCTCATATTTCTATTAATACAAAGAGTATACTATTTTACTATATGTGTATGTTTCATTTACATTCATGCATTTCAATGTTTCACTGATCCATTGAATAGAGTAATTGAATTTTGCTACATAGATTTTGTGGATCTTTGCCTTGTTGTCAATGCATTTGTAGGTTCTAATTATAGTAGTTAGAGCTATGATTAGAGCTTACAAGCAGGGAGGAAAGTAAAGCTTGCAATGGATTCCAGGTAAGCCTGTTTCCCATTCTTCAATTTCTTTAAGGGAAACTATATATTCTTTGTGTTTTTTCTAGATGCATCCCCTTGGTCTAGGGAAGATACTTTGGCCCGCAATCTTAAATTTTGCATAACTAATTGGAAAAAAATGATGTCATAATATGACAAAAAATAGTGACATCACAATGTGATGAACAAAGAACAATGTAAAGTATCGAAATGGAACTGTAAACTCAAAATGAGAACCCCAACCAAAAAATCCCCCAAAAATGAAAAATAGCCCAAAAAAAGTGTTGATGTTGGAATAACGATTTCTTTTGGGCAAATTTTCAACATTTTTTAAAAATGGCAGTGAAAACAAATAAAAGACATTTTTTTTTGAAAAAAATCCTTCAAAATGAAAAGTGTTGATGTTGGAATAGCATTTTTTTTGGGAGGTAAATTTTGAACAATTTTTAGCAATGACGTTAAAGATAAAATATCATGACTCTAAAAAACCTTAAAATTCCAACAATTATCATGGATGACATTAAAGATAAAATATCACATCTCTGGAAAGCCTTAAAATTCTAACAATTTTCAGCGATGGTGATAAAGATAAAATACTTATAATTTTTTTCAACCATAGCATTAATGATAAAATGTCATGACTCAAAAAAACTTTAAAAGTTTGACAAATTTTCAACCATGGAATTAAAACCAAAGATCATGACTACAAAAAACCTTAAGTTTTCAACATATTTCAACCATGATATTATGGAAAATTGTTATGACTATTTTTTTTTTCAATGAACACCTGAATGAAAGAGTCATTATACTAAGAATAATTTATTTTTTAAAAACTAAAAGTATAATGATTTTAAAATCTTAGCTTAAGACAATTTGACACATTACAACAAAAATTTAAAAGTCAACCATTAAATTGAAACGAAGTGTAGGTGAACTTGACTCATTATAATGAAAACCTAAAGACCAACCATCAAATTGACACATTGTGGGGACAAACTCGATTTGTTATAATGAATAAATTAAAATCAATTATCAAATCGACACATAATGAAATCATATTGTTAGTCGAAGATCCTCATGGACCTGAAAAAAAATGAACAATGCAAAAGAAAAAGAATTGAAACATTGAAAAAGATAAAAAATAAAGAAAAAATAAAATAAAACACAAAAGTTTAAAATAGTGAGAACAAGTAAATAAAAATATGTATTAAGCATTAAAAAATTAAAAAACATGACTAAAAAAAGAAAACAAGAATTAAAACATTGAGAAAAAACACACACACACACATACACAAAGTTAAAAAAAGAAATAATAACAAGTAAATAAAAATATATATTAAAGCTCATTGATCGGCATGTGAGATAGTACAAATTGAAAATCCCAATGCATAATGGATTATGTCTAGATCCCATAACAAATCTTCACCACACTCCACATGCTCCATTCGCATGATATGGTGGAAGTTTGTAGCAAGGTAATTAATTTGAGGAGGAAAGGTGGAAATAAGGCTTCAATTTGGCATGCTCTCGACCTTTGTGGTGTTCATTTTGGTAAGTTTTCTATTGGTGAATTGCTTTGGTATCAATCCTACGGAGAGCTCAGCTAGCCTTGATAGGAGGCCACCCCTTGCTGAACCTGGGTTCATTGTCCATAGGCTTCTCCTAGTTTTCTTAGGTATGTACTCAGTCCTCTGTTCCTCTTTTGCACCTGGATCCTTTCTCCTATTTATGTGTTTTGGGGGACGAAATATCTAGGATGTGTAGGAAGATAAGGAAAGACTAGTCCTAGGATATAGGTTCAGTTGTCTCGACTCTATACTATGGATGTTCTATTTTCTTTACCCTGTGTTGATTCTTTATGGAATTTTCTTAATTTGTATGGGGATTTTAATAGTTAGGCTCTTGAGATGTTCATGGCTCACCTGGTTCTTCTACTGACATATCCAATCTGGGTTGTATATGTGAGTTTGTGGTTCTGGCCAAAATACATTAAGGCCTTTGCATGTGATTAGTTTAAGGTCTCTGTCTTTGTTCAATAGTTTTGGATATTGTATGACTTATGCCTATGACAAGTTCTTCTCTCATAGGGCCTTGACAAGTAATCGACGATGATTTTGGGTTTTGTTTAAGATGCGTCTCTTAACAATGTTTATCTTGACAGGTGCTCTAGTAGAGGGCATTCCTTGGCTACTCTCGAGTCCCGAAATTTGCTTGCTTGGGGTTTCTTGTTGTTCTTTCAGTTAAGTGTTTGCAAGTTGATAGTTGGGTATTTCAAAGTAAACCGCATGGCTCGTGCAACAGTTGGAAAAAGAAGAGCCACCTGTGGCTCCAATGGTCGTGGGAAATAGGTTAAATCAGAACCTTTTAATTCAAGTTCCTCCTCTGGTAAACCCTGTGGACAGAAGCCCACCTCTCGGATAATTGAGGATGCAATGAGGGCATACCATACAAGTTTGGCCTGTGTCCACCAGCTTATACCTTAGTGGGAAGATGAGCTTAATGAGAAAGCAGGTATTCTCGATCCAAATTTGGAAGAATGGTAGGATTTGGTTCTAGACCCGAGCCACTCCTGGGGTTGCACCTCCCAATACAAGAAGACACTACACTTGTATTGGATGATGAAAAGCCTCTTGATGAAAAAACTAGAACATATGCCCTCAAGATCAGTCATTGAGGTCGTGGCAGTACCAAATCACAGTCAAGATTTTCAACAGTTAAAATTTTAGGTACAGTAGCAAAGTGGCCACCTTAGTCACATTGAGAGGCACATCCCTTGCATACCACAATCTAAACTCCCCGGATCCACTGCTAAAGCTCCGACCCCAGTTGATTCTGCAAAAGATGAATAGTGGGATGGCTCCTCTTTCTTTTAGTTTATAGTATATGCATTAGTTTTTTATGTCCATTATTTCCAGTATGTTTATAGTTATCTAAATGTTAAGAAGTTCAAAGATAATCAGGCACTGATAGTTTGGATAGACAAATTAATTCTATATTGTTTTTGGATTGCTTATCATGTTGTTAGGTGGCCAACAGATCTGGTTTCCCTCTGGGCAGTTTGAGGTCACCTAACCATTCTGATGATGGATGTACCTTGCCCATTTTTGTGAAAATTAATGAAAAGGAAAAGAAATACTAAGCTTACAATATATATATATATATATATATATGAAAATATAAAAAATTAAAAAGACATGACGAAAACAAATATATAAAATATACAAAGAAAGACCAAAAAATAATCAAACATAAAAACTGTAAAACACATAGAATTAACTTAATATATATATATATATATATATATATATATATATATATATATATATATATATATATATAAACAGAGTTATAAAAAGCAGGGATGTGCATAACCCTGGAATAAGGTCAACTACAAGATATGTTACGAGCTCGACTTATGCTTGGTCCACTTTCTCTTCTACCTATGTCACTAGATCTACTTGTACTATATCTAAATAAAAAAACAAAAAAATATTTCCAAACAAACAAACAAACAAAAGCGCTAAATTCAATAAATAATATATTAAAATAAATTAAAAAGAAATAAAAACATTAAAAAAAAAAAAAAAATAGAAAAAAAATAAAAAAACATTTAATTTTTTTTTTAAATCGCGGCCCCACGCACCCTGGGCAGCCCAAGCATGATTCCAGGAATCAAGATTGGCCCACTCATGGTACATCACCCATAGGATTGGATGGGCAAGGGCTTCGTGCAAGCCCCCGTTCGACTAGGCACCGCGGATCACGGGCCCTCACAAGGCCAACCTAATTCCTAGAATCGGGCTTGGCTCACCAAGGCCCATGGGTCGTGGGCCTAAGTGGGTGAGGGCTTCGTGCAAGCCCCTACCCACCCAGGCTCATGGTTCCATGAGCCCTCGGTGGGCCAAGCCTGATTCCGAGAATCAGGCTTGGCTTTCCCATGCCTAGGGCCTATGGGTTGCGGGCTTTGTGCAAGCCCTTGCCTGCCTAGCCCCATAGCCTACGGCACAAGCTAGGTAAATCTGATTCCCGGAATCGGTCTCAACCCTCCCAAGGCCCATGGGAACGTGATTTTTAATTATTTTATTTTCTTTTAATTTTTTTAAATGTTTTTTTAATTATTTTTTATAAAAAAATTTAATGTTTCTTTTATTGTTTTTAATTTATTTTAATGTATTTTTATTTTAAAATATTTGTTTTTAAATTCCTTTTTAATGTTTTTAATTTAATTTTAATTATATTTTTAATGTTTTTTTCTAATTGTTTTTTATTTGTTTTTAAAAAAGAATTGTTTTGATGTATTTTTTAGTTGTAATTTTTCTTTTTACTTTAGTTCTTATTTTTAAGGATTTGGTTTATTTATTTATTTATTTTATTGTATGTTTTATTTTATTTTTTACAAAAAAAAAAGTTGTTATTTTTACTTAAAAATTTATAATTACTTTTTTTGGAAACAAAACTCAAATATCATTCTTTTCTATATAAAGTTCATAAAATAATAAAAAAAGAACAAAAGAAAAAATTTGTTATTTTCTCAAAATTCTTATTCAATTTTTCCTATAGGTTTTGTATTTAACATGTCATTTTTAGCAAAAAGTTCTCAAATACTTTTTTTTAATTATATCTATATGCAAAATGTTTAATTTTTTTACTAGCATTTAAAATTATTATTTTTTAGTGACAATTATGCTATGAATATTAATTAACGATATAAATATATAAATATATATATAAGAATAAAAATTAACCTCAAAAAATCAATATTATTATTTTTTTTAAACTTTGGATTTTTTTTTAAATTTCATTATAAAAAAACATCACAAAAAAAAAAAACCAAAAAACACATGTTTGAAAAACCCTTAAAAAACAAACATCTTAAGACGAAAAATAAGATGAGGAATAAGAAAACTTGAAAAATGTTTAAATAATTAACATTTTAAAAAATTTGTGCATACTTAGGACACAAAAAAAATTTAAGGAGTAAAAAATATGCCTTAAAAAAATGTTGATGCTTTTCAAAATCTGCATGAAAATCACCAACATTTTAAAAAATATATTCGCACTTAATACATTAGAAAAATTAAAGTGTCAAAAATAAGCTCTCTAAAAAAAGGGGTTGATGGTGCATCAATTTTCAAGATCAACAAGAAAATCACTAACATTTTAATAAAAAAGGTTCATACTTGATACATAAGAAAATTTAAAGTGTAGAAAATATACTCCAAAACAAAAAAGGTGTATTTTGAATTAACACTTTTCAAAATCAGATGATTTTTTTCTACCTCAAAAAAATGGATACTCGGTAGAGTTAACATTTGATATTTTACATTGTTGAGGCCTTTTTCAACTCTGAACAATCATATTTAACTAATTGAACCATGATTGAACTTTGGTTAATTATTGTCAAGCATGGCCATGCATTATCATTTGTAAAGAACATGGTCAACATGATCAAAATGGCCAAGCATGGTCAACATTGTTAAGATGGCCAACGAAAGCCAAATATGGTCAAACCATGTTCAACAATGGTATACATGGTCAACATGGTCAACCATACTAAATATGGCATCATAGTCAAGCATGGTCAACCATAGCCATTTGCAAGTAAACGCTAATAACCTTGGTCAACCATGTTCACTCATAGTGAACTATATGTTGACTATAGTCAAGCATGGTTGAACAAGCTCAACCATGGTCAACAAGTTAAAACTTGAGAAACCTTGTTCAACCATGGTCAACCATATTCATCCATGCCCAACCATAGTCAACATGGTCAACCATGGATAAAATGGTCAACCATGGTCAACATAATCAAACAAGCTCAACCATGGTCAACCATATTCCCCCATGGCCAACCATAGTCAACATAGTCGCCTATGATCATCCATGATCAACATGGATAACCATGGTCAACATGGATTGTCATGGTCATCTTTCGTCAACCAAGGTCAAACATAGTTAACTATGAGTTATATAGTTGATCAGAATCGGATCTATGAAAGACTATAAAAGAACCATGACTGTATCAGGTCGAAAAAATATCTAAAGAAATCCAAAACAGCGATAAAAGCACCCTCAACTAGTGGCAATGGCAGCCAATGTGGAACAACGAGGACCTCGATCAAAGTTCGCTAACCGAGGCCCATGGAGACTGCACAGGAGGCCAAAGTAGCCCTAGAATGGGAAAGGGAATTGATTTTTGATGCGCAATTAGCGCTTAGTGCTAATCGCACATCACTAGCTGAACAGGGCCATGAAGGAAAAGCTCGAACACTTGGTCACGCGGGGGAACCGGAGGATCGCGGGCGAAAAAGGGAAAAAGTGCTAAACACAAATGGTGGGACCCACACTCTGGAAATCAGAGGTTTTGATCGGGGCACCCTTGAACAGTAAGAGGTTTTGGACGAAAGTGGATTGATTCCATATGACGATCGACACGTGGTAGGAAGAGGTGAGAGAAAACTGTCGTTGATCACATGCTATCGGTCGAGCAAGTCAACTGTGTGAAACGTGCGTATGGCGTTGGATCTAGAGGGTCAAGATCAAACCGCTGAGATCACGCCTGATGGAGGAAGCAGAATCGGTAGGGAATTAAGCCACATTTTAAATGGGATTTGGAATCCATGTGACCATGACAGTGGAGGAAGAACGCATCCACGGAGTAATTAAAGAAACGAACCGACGAAGGATGCTGGCGCCATTTAGGGAGGACAAGTGGCCACTCCCTGAGCGTTCATGATGATGTCGAACACAGGGAACTCCAAGCGCAACTGCAGAAGGTGAATTGGCACAGGTGGAAGAGGAACTGAATAGGCATAGGATTTGAATGGCTAAAGCCATGAACAGAGGAAGAAGACAGTTCAGTTGGAAGTCAAGTTAGACACAGAGAGACAGAAGTCAAGAGATGAAGTGTAACAGTGAACCTTGAGAGGAGGACTAAACACAAAGAATAGTAAAGCAAAGCAAAAGGAGACAGAGGGTCGAGCTGACCAAGGGCATTATTGAGCACGAGAGAGCTTGAAGATTCAAGTCATCCCATAGAGGAATTTGTCCACCGGACTGAGCATCACAGTTGGCTCTTTCCACTGTAGACCAAAAGGTCACAGAGCTAGTAGGAAGAAGAAGAGTCTGTGTACTGCAAGTGACTTGGGGAATCTAAGAAACCACCCTGCCAAGCAAAACCTGCTTTAGGAGAACTCACATTGAGTCCTTGTATTGTAATTTATCTACTTAAAGGAACAATAAAACAAGGCCACCACTGAGAGTTGGACCGGAGACGCAGCCATGGAGAATAGGGTGAACTCCTTATTAAATTTGTTTGTGTCTTTGTGTTGCTTACTGTATTTCTCTACTGTCTTTTCCATTTTAATGTCTGTGTATTGGCAATCAGATCGATCCGTTGCTTCAATAACACAGAACACACACCTGCACATGAGTATGTAATACCCTAATTTAATAATTCTTTAACTAATGTCACTCATAGGGTGAATATCAGATCAAGTGGTATCAGAGCTCTAGGTTGTAAGGTTAGACAAGCTTGTGTTGGTTTAGCTGTGAATGCTCACAAGATCAAAGCTCAAATTAGGAGAAGGGGAGTTGGTGGAAACTATTCCTGAAATTGGGAGAGTCTATCCTCAAAATACCATGTCAGAGGAAGGTTCTATAGGGCCAAACCCTCAATTCATAGAGAGTTTAGAAATCAAAAGGTGGAAGATGCATCAGGCTCTAAGCAAGAGACTTTAGAAAGCAAAAGGTGGAAGATGCATCAGGCTCTAAGCAAGAGAAAGAAGAAGATGAGTCTCACTTCCATGACAACTCCAAAGGAAAGGGGAAAGAGGAACACTTTCTCACACCTCCTAATAGCCCTGTGCATAATAAGAAATAATCTTTGATTAAGCTAGATGTTAAATTTGATTTGCCTATATATGATGGAAAGCTAAAGGCTGAAAAGTTGTACAACTGGATTAGAAAAATTGATGTGTATTGCAGGGTACAGAACATAAACTCAAACAAGATTAAGATTCAGCTAGAAAGCCTACGCCTAGGAGGCACTGCCTTGGTTTGGTGGGAAGGTAGAACCCAAGCTGATATGAAAAGACATGGCAAGACCATCTCTATCTGGAGTGAATTTGTTGCTACAATCAAAAAGAAGTTCTATCCATTGGCCTACATGCAACAAGCCATGATGAGTTGGCAAACTCTTCGATAGTTGAAAGGCCAAAGTGTGCAAGGGTATACTCAAGAGTTCAGAAAGAGAGCATTGATGTTGGGTATCTCATTAGACTCACTAGAGACTCTTTTGAAGTACATTGGTGGTCTACACAGCTACATGAGGCATACCATCCTCATGTTTAATCCCACTAGTATAGATGAGGTATATATACAAGTTACTCATCTAGAGGCTAGAGGAAAGAATGGTAATCCAGAAGTTGGGGGACCATCCCAACCCACTGTAAGCAAGAGTAAGGAGAAAAGAAAAAATAAGTGGAAAGCAAGGAACGCTAACACTGCACAGAAAGCCAAAGCTTCATGCACTCACTGTAAAAAGGAGGGGCATGATGATGAGCATTGTTGGATTCTGCATCTAGAGATGAGACCTAAGAAGTCCGAGGGCAAGAAGAAGAAGACAGCTGCAACTATTCAGGGAGATTTGGGGTCAAATTCGGGAGATGAAACAACTATAGTAGCCACAGGTATAAAAGGTTGTCTGCTTTAGAGAATGCTGAAATCAAGAAGTAGGTGCAGGAGTTGCTTGAGAAGGGCTTCATTAGGCCTAGCACATCACCATGCAGGTCACCAATCGTTTTTGTGAGAAAGAAAGATGGCTCGTGGAGAATGTGCATTGACTACCGAGCACTGAATAAGATAACAATCAAGAATTGTTATCCCCTTCCTCACATAAATGATCTTCTAGATAAATTGAAAGAAGCTGTATATTTCACCAAGCTGGATTTGCACGGTGGATACCATCAGGTCAGAGTTGCAGAGAAAGATGCATGGAAGACTACTTTCAAAACAAAGTAAGGATTGTATGAATGGCTGGTTATGCCTTTTGGCTTAACTAATGCTCCTGCTACTTTCATGAGATTAATGAATGATGTACTCAGACCTTTTCTTGATGATTTTGTTATTGTGTATCTGGATGGCATTTTGATTTTTAGTAAAACATGGGAAGAACATTTAAATCATGTTAAGCAGACATTAGATGTTTTGAAAAGAGAAAAACTTTATGTTAAACTCTCAAAATGTGAATTTGGTAAAACATCTCTAAACTACTTGGGTCATATAGTAGGGGGAGGTGAATTGAAAATAGATCCCTCTAAAGTGACAGTCATGTGAACTGGCCTAAACCCAGGTCTGCTACAGAAGTGAGAAGCTTCCTAGGAGTAGCACAATATTGGAGGAAATTCATTTCTAACTTCTCCTCGATTGTAGCTCCCTTACATGCTTTAACAGGATTGAATAAGGTGTTTCAGTGGGGATGAAAACATCAAAAAGCCTTAGACACCTTGAAAGAGAAAATAAGTATAGCACATATACTAGCACTGCCAGATCTGCAAAGACCATTTGAGATCCAAACTGATGCCAGTGACTGTGCCATGGGAGCAGTGTTGACACAACACGTAAACCCATATGTCGTCATTATGAGACTTTTAATCCCGCAGTAGTTAACTATCCTACATATGATAAAGAATTGTATGCATTAGTTTAGAGTGTGAAAAAGTGGAAACATTATTTAATGGGCAAAGAGATAGTTATACATACTGATCATCATCCACTTCAATATCTACACTCCCAAACTAAGTTGCAGCAATCAAGACATTACATATGGATGGGTTTTCTACAACAGTTTCACTTAGTCATCAGATATAAAAAGGGCATACATAACAAGGTTGTAGACATGTTATCTAGACCCATTATAAATGCATCTACCATACTTAAGCATAATTATGTGCTACATGAAAGCTACATAGAACAATATGCTCAAGATATGGATTTTAAAGATGTATATGCAACTTTGAGTCAAGGAAAAAGAGTAAAATAATTGGACTATAATATAAAAGACTGACTCTTATATCATTGTGCGAAACTCTACATTCCACAAACTGAGAGGATAAAGATAATTAAGGAAGCACACACTTCTCCGATATCAGTTCACTTTGGGGTAAGAAAAACAGTTGCATAGCTGCAAAGATTCTGCTATTGGCCGAAAATGAATGAGACAGTTTCTAGTTATGTAAAAGGGTGTGCCATGTGTGCTAAAAGCAAGCCCAACAATAGAAAACTAGGCTTGCACACTCCATTGCCAGTTCCTTCTCACCCCTGGGAAAGTGTTTCCATGGATTTTGTTGGAGGACTACCTAAATCTAGGAAAGGTCATGATTATCTATATGTTGTTGTGGATAGGTTCAGAAAAATGTGTATTTTGATACCTTGTAGTAAACAGATCACAGTTGAACAAACTGTAAAATTGTTCTTTGAACATGTATGGGTTCATTTTGGATTACCCACTTCCATTGTATCTGATCGAGACACCCGATTTGTGGGGAATTTTTGGTCGAGTCTGTGGGAACTGATGGACACCAAACTGAAGAAAAGCACAACTTTTCATCCACAAACAGATGGACAGACAGAAGTAGTAAACATGACAGTGAACCAGTTACTAAGACGATATTGCAGTAAACATCCTAAGCTTTGGGATGAACACTTGTGTTTTGTGCAGCATGCTTACAACAGAGCCGAACACTCTTCTACACAGAAATCTCCATTTGAGACCTGTTTTGGTTTCAAACCAAGGTCTCCTTTGGATTTTGTCTTCGGTAAAGATACCATGGTTGATGGAAACAGTGATGTGGACAAGGAAACTAGGTTCATTGAACAGATCCAAGAGATCCACCAGGTAGGACAGGAACAGTTGGAAAAGAGCCAGGCCAAGTATATGGCTAGGCATGATAAGCATCGGATGGAGCATAGTTTTCAAGTTGGAGACCAAGTCTGGCTATATATCAGCAAGGACAGGATGCAAGGTGAAGGTAAAAATCTAAAGTCCATCAGGTATGGACCTTTTAGGATACTTGAGAAGATTGGTGAAAATGCTTTTCGCCTTGATTTACTAGCTTACATGCACATCTACTCAGTCGTAAATGCATATTGCTTGAGATTGTTTGAACCTTCAATGATTTAGGACCCTGAAGAGCAAAGTCAGTCGCCTTCTATTGATGACCTACTACCCGAATACCTCAATGAGTTGCAGGAAGACACGGTGCTGGACAGGAAGGTGAGGACAACGCACAGGGGAGACGTTGAGTACCTCAGGATTGGGCTCAAAGGTTCAAAGCCAAGTAGTGCAAAGTGGATTGAGATTGGACAAGTGAAGAAAAAGTATCCTCACTTGTTCGATGCTTGAAAACCAACTTTTGGTGGTCCAAAAGCTTTTTCAGTGGGAAGGCTGTGATCCGAATCGGATCTATGAAAGACTGTCAAAGAACCATGATTGTATCAAGTCGAATAAATCTCTAAATAAATCCAAAAAAGTGATCAAAAACACCCTAAACCAGTGGCAATGGTAGCCAATGTGGAACGACGAGGACCTCGGTCAAAGCGCGCTGACTGAGACCCATGGAGACTGCACAGGAGGCCAAAATAGCCCCTGGGAGCCCTGGAAAGGGAAAGGGAAGTGATATTTGATGCGTTAGCTAGGCGAACAGGGCCATGAAGGAAAAGCCCGAGCACTCGGTCGTGCAGGGGAATCAGAGGACTGCAGGCAGAAAAGTGAAAAAGTGCTAAACACAAATGGCGAGACCTACACTCTGGAAACTGGCAGTTTTGATCAAGGTACCCTTGAACGATAAGAGATTTTGGATGAAAGCAGAGCGATTCTATACAACAGTCGACGCCTGGCAGGCGGAGGTGAGAGAAAACCGTTGTTGATCGTTATCATTCGAGCAAGTCAATCGCACGAAACGTGTGTATGGCATTGGATCTGGAGGGCCCAAATTGGATGGCTGAGATTGTGCCCAATGGAGGAAGCAGAATCGACAAGGAATTAAGCCACGTTTTAAATGGGATTTCAAATCCGTGTGACCGCCACAGTGGAGGAAGAATGCATCCATGGAGTAACTGAAGAAACAAATTAACGAAACATGCTGGCGCCATCTAGAGGAGGACAAGTGGCCACTTCCTGAGCGTTCATGATGATGCCGAACATAGGGAACTCCAAGCGTAGCTGCAGAAGGTGAATCAGCACAGGCGGAAGAGGAACCAAATAGGCATAGGATTTGAATGGCTAAAGCCATGAACAGAGGAAGAGGATAGTTCAGTTGGAAGTCAAGTTAGACATAGAGAGACAGAAGTTGAGAGACGAAGTGTAATAGTGAACCCTGAGAGGAGGATTGAACACATAGAACAGTAAAGCAAAGCAGAAGGAGATAGAGGGCCGAGCTGACCAAGGGTAGCATCGAGCACTAGAGGGCTTAAAGGTTCAAGCCATCCCATAGAGGAATCTGTCCACCGGATTGAGCATCATAGTTGGCTCTTTCCACTGTAGACAAAAAGGTCACACAGCTGGTAGGAAGAAGAAGAGTCTGTGTACTCCAAGTGGCTTGGGGAATCCAAGAAACCACTCCGCCAAGTAAAACCTACTTCAGGAGAACTCACATTGAGTCCCTGTATTGTAATTTCTCTGCTTAAAGGCACAATAAAATAAGGCCACCACTGAAAGCTGGACCGGAGACGTAGCCCTGGAGAATAGGGTGAACTCCTTATTAAAAATTTTTGTGTCTTTGTGTTGCTTATTGTATTTCTTTGCTGTCTTTTCCATTTTAATGTCTGTGTATTGGCAATTTGATCATTTTGTTGCTTCAATAACACAGAACACACACCCGCACATGAGTCTGTAATACCTTAGTTTAATACCTGATGTCACTCATAGGGTGAATATCAGATCAATAGTCAAACATCATTAAACATAGTCAAAAATGGTCATGTCAACTATAGTTAAGTGATTACAACCATAGCTTAACAATATTTAACCATAATCAACCCAAGTGAACCATGGGAAAAATGACGAGGCCATGGTCAACCAACACCATATGCTCAACCTAGGTCAACCATTTTCTCTCATTCTCAACATGGTGAACCATGCTCAACGATGATCAACCATATGAAACATGGTTAACCATGATCAATTATATTTTATCATAGGCAGCTTTAGTTTAATGTGGACAACCATAGTCACTCACAGTTAACCATTTGTTGTCCATAATCTACTCTTGTCAATTATAACCATAACATATTAATTCTCCCCATACAAGTTGACCATCAACTAGATAATTAATTTATTCCAGTCAACGTAATTTCTCTCACCTATGTCAATCGACCCCTTTAATTTAAAAAAAAAAGAAAAATAACACAGATCAATATATCTTAATATGTTTATTATTATCACTCAATCTCTTTATTGCGCTAAGAGGAATATTCTACAACTCAGCATGATGTGTAAGGATGTCCATCTATCATCAAAGTTGAAATTTTTCTCATGTTGGCCAAAATTTATTTTTTTTAAAGCCTATAAAAAATATAAAAATGAAAAAAAAATTAAATGTTTTGTATAGTCATTTAATTTTTTATTCAAATTGAATGTATATGATAAAATAACTATTAAACACATAAGATAAGATAATTTTATTGTATTTTTTATGTGAGAAACCAATGAAAAAGAGCTACAATACAATAATCTTATGTGTTTAATAATTATTTTATCATATACATTGAATTTGAACTGATCATAAATTTGCCTTCAACAAATTTTTTTACCGTATTAAAATTCCAAATCAAGTAAAATTTTAAACATCTTTGCTCTTTTCTAAAGTCAATACCATTTCTTAAAATAAAGTAAAAAGGTTAATTCAACACAAAGAATCGAAATTCTTGCTCCAAAATATTTTAAGATTTAATTTAATTAAATATTTGTAAAATGAATCTTTAAACAAAAAAATATATACTATGGATATATTAAAAGACATAAATATTTCCACATCAAAGTTGTAATATTTGAAAATTTTGTTATCATGGCATGTAAAAAATACCATTAAATCTAATACTAATATTAATACATTATAATATTAACATTATAAATTTGATAACTTAGGATTAATAGAATATTACATTTAATATAATACTAAATTTGTTATATTATAATATATATTAATATATCATGACATATATTAACTCTAGATATATATGGGAGGGAAGAACAAAGACATAGAGTGATAGAGGTGGAGAGATAGAGGGAGGGAGATCAAGGGAGAGAGAGGACTTGAAAGGGAGGAGGAGAGAAGGGGTGGGGGGGGGGCGGCGGGGGGTGAGGTAGAGAAAAGGGGGGGGGGGGGGGGGGGGGTAGAGGGGGGGGGGGGCTTTGAAAGAGAGGAGGAGGGAGGGGGGGGGGGGTGTATAGAAATGGAGTTGGAAGGAAAGAGAGGGAGGGAAGAAGAAACACTCAAAGAGAGATAAGTGGAGAGATAGAGAGGGAGTGACAAGGGAGAGATGGAGAAGGAGTGTATATGTTTTGGGGTGAGATAGAGAGACAAAGGAGGAGAGATATAGGGAAGAGGGGTAGAGAAGGAGAGTTAGTGACAAAGTCAGATGATAGAGTGAGAGAGATAGAGATAAAGAGATGAGGGGGATAGGCAGAGTGAGGCTAGAGAGAACGGGAGAGACAAGAAGGAAGAGAGTAAGGATGTGAGAGAGAGAAGGAGAGAGGAAGGGATAGAAAGAGGGGGGTAATAAAAAGACATAGAAAGAGAAATGTGGAGATAGAGATGGGGAGTGATAAGGGAGATGGAGAGAGAGGGAGAGAGGAGAATAGGATGGAAGAGGGATAGAAGGGGGGGAGAGAGGGAGAGAAGGGGAAGAGAGAGAGAGAGAGAGGGAGAGTAAGAGGGAGGGAGAGATAGATAAATATGGAGAAAGAGTGTGTATGTTTTGGGGGTGATATAGATAGACAAAAGAGAGACAAAGAGAAATAGATATATAAATGGAAGGTGAAGAGAGGGAAGAAGAGAGAGATAGAGATAGAGAGAGGGAGAGATATATAGATATGGAGAGAGAAAGCATGTGTGTTTGGGTGTGTGAGATATAGAGACAAAGAAGGATAGATGAAGGGAGATATAAATATACATGGAGGGGGGGAAGTGAGTGAAGAAGAATTATTGCACTAGATGCATTGATTTCATTATAGATGGTGATTTCTAATCCTATTTGATTGCTTGCATTAAAGGAGATAAACTGAAGGAGAGGGGAGAGGAGGAATGCAATGAGGGAGAAGGAGAGGACTGAGAGAGGGAGAGAAGGGTAAGGGAGAGAGAGGGAGACACAAAGATGGATCGGGGGGAGAGAGAGAAGGAGAGAGGGAGGGAGATAGTGAAAGTGTTGGAGGGTAGAGAGAGAGAGAGAGGGAGATAGAGGAGGGGAGAGAGGAGGATAGAGGGAGGACAAAGAGATGGATTTGGAAGGGGAGAAAGGGAGGGAAGAAGAAAGACACAGAGAGAAAATTGGAGAGAGAGAGAGAGTGAAAGGGAAGAGATCAAGAGAGTGTGTGTATGTTTGGGGTGAGATAGAGAGACAGAGAAGGAGATATGGAAGGAGATATAGATATAGATGGAGTGGGGAGAGATGGAAGAAGATTTCTTGCACTAAATGCATTGAATTCATGGTAGATGGTGATTTCTAATCCTATTTGATTACTTGCACTAGATGCATTGATTTCAACGTAGTCGTTGATTTCTAATGATATTTGATTGCTTGCACTAGATGTATTGATTTCGGTATAGATGTGATTTATAATCCTATTTGATTGCTTGCACTAGATGAATTTATTTAAGTGTAGATATTTTCTAATTCTATTTGATTACTTGCACTAGATGCATTGGTTTCAGTGTAGATGTTGATTTCTAATTCTATTTGATTGCTTGCATTAAATGCATTGATTTCAATGTAGATAGTGATTTCTAATCCTATTTGATTTCCCAAACCAGATGCATTGATTTCAGTGTAGGTGTTGATTTCTAATCGTATTTGGTTGTTTGCACTGGATGCATTGATTTCAGTGTAGGTGTTGATTTTTAATTGTATTTGATTGCTTGCACTAGATGCATTGATTTCAGTGTAGATGTTCATTTATAATCTTATTTGATTTCCTGCACTAAATGCATTGATTTTAGCGTAGATGTTAATTTCTATTCTTATTTGTTTGTTTGCATTAGATTCATTTATTTGGTGTAGATGTTTTCTAATCTTATGTGATTGTGTGCATTAGATGCACTGATTTCATTGTAAATGATGATTTATGATTTGATGTAACTCAATATATGATGGTACATTAACTTAAAGCGATTGGATTAACAATTTGCATTGGTTTTAGTCTAAGAACGAAAATTTGATTGATAATGTGCATTGTTTTTTGTGTTATAGTAAATCAACCTATTAATATTGGAGAGCAAGAGAGACAAACTATGATGTTTACTACAATACTTTGAGTTAAAGAGTTGAATGGTTTACAATCTTAAGTATCCTTTTCATACAATCGATATGAAAAGATGGAAAAACTAACAAATAATGTGAAGATTTTATAAATACCACTCCTTAAAAAAATCAAATTTACATTATTTCTTGACTTTTGCAAAACAAGTTATAGATAAAAAAAATTTAAAAAATCATCAAATTATTTGGAAGGAAATAAATTATTTCAAACATTAGCAATGAAACAAATGATTTGAGGAGTAATCTTGATGCATAAATTATTAAAACTACTCTTCAAGATATATTTAGTGATACCTGTATAGACATTATTAAGAATTATTAATTGTTAAAAGCTGTGATACCTAAAATTAAATGAAATAAATGTGTACTATCAATGCTTTTGCATCTCCATTCTTCATCTCCAACTAGTTACTAACATATAATTACATACACATAGAAATATAACACAACAATTGCAATATTCACAAACATTATCATCCAAATCCAAACACATAAACACACAAACCACCCAAAGTATATTATTGCCCTTTATAATACCACGAAATAAATCAAATCTTTAAAGATTCATATTTGGGCTTTGAGGGATTTAATCCCTCTGGGATCATGATAAATTTAATACAATTGTACATATGCCATGCAAAAATATATACGCCATCTCACATATCTTTGTGTTGAAAAGCTGCGAAAGTCTCTTCTAGCTTGGTCTGTGAGGCCAGCAACGGCTCTGGGGGATTACATAATTTGATTATTGGAAATTCCTTTTAATTTGATTTAACTAACTAAGAAACACACCCTGGTGGAAAGGAAAGAGTCTTAATTATCATAATAACAAAATAACGAACGCTTTAGCTGCAGTCTGTACAATGTGCATATTATTTCCCTGCAATTCACTTAAAAGCAATTACGCTCAATTAACAGATCTCATTTTTGTACCCATAAGATATCACAGTTGTTTTTTAGTTTGGGTGATCCGAGGAAGAATGCACAAACTCCGAAATGCGTTTCAACATGAGGAGCACGTTATCTGATTCCGGATTGAAGAGATGAAAGATGTGGCTTTCCCCTTCTGTCATCACGAAATCGACATCTTTCCCCGCCTTTTTTAGCCATTCGTAATACAAAATACCCCGATCTCTCAGTAGATCCTTCTCTGCCACAAATACCAGCGTTCGAGGATACACGAGAGTGGAAGGAGTGGCAGAACGGGGTCCAACTGGATTGCGAAAAGGGTGGTCTCTGTCCGCCCCCGCGGGGAGAGAGATACTCCAGATTGCCTCCGTCAACATATGAAAAGCCTGCACCTCCGTCTCCGCCCTCAATTCGCACCCAATTCGTTCTTCTCCGCCAAAGAAAGGGTGAACCAGAATGGCTCCTTGCAAACAGACCCCATCCCAACTCCTTCCACTAGCACGTATGACCACCTGGTGCAAGATGTTGGCACCGGCACTGTCACCTGCCAAGAAAACCTTGCTGAAATCTGCATGTGAAGAGAGCCACGGATCCACGGCCACCCCATCCAGCGCCAGTGCTTGGCGGTCAAGCCATTCAAGAAGAGCAAAACAATCGTCATAAGCCGCAGGGAGGCAATGATTGGGCGGTCTCCTGTAATCCACCGACAGGCATATCACCCTGGCCTCTGTTGTTAACTTAATAAGATAGCGATGATAAACTAGCGAGGCAGCTGATCCGATGCAGAGACCCCCTTCGTGAAAGTACAGAATGATCGGAATTCTTGTTTTTCCGTCTGTGACCTCGAAACGAGGGAGGTAGAAACGAACGGAGACACCGGTTTGAGGATCCAGCACCACGTCCTTGGATACCACTTCTTCCTTCTCCTCGTCGAAATTATCGTCCTTTGTAGAAGGTGGAACTGTTTCACTGTCAACCAATCGCTCAACCGTTCCATCCTCATGCAGTCTGAAAACACCAGGAGTGTCAATTACAATCGGAAAAGACGACGATGACTCCATAATTATGTTGAGAAGATTGGAAACCAAAGCAATCATACTGATTCAAATATTCTTGATCCCAATGAAATAGCAACTGAAATATAATAATAGATTTTGTTAGAGATGGACTCTTAATAAAAATAGGAAACTAACTCAACTATTGCTTGAGAATAGGAAAGAAAAATCGTCTATATCCAAAGAAATACATATCCTAAGTTAAAGACCACAATCAATCTTTATTATTCGAAGCTTTGGCCTCCAATGCCTTCAAGAGAGAGAAAATATTAAGAATTTGGTGTCGAGAAATCCAAGGCTAATATGAAAACTGACCAAGGCTAATATGAAAACTGACCTTGGGTGGAAGCAAGGTATGAATTCCTTACCATGATGGTAATTTTGCATCTCAAAAACTTGATTGGTAAGTTGTGGAAGTTGAACAACTAGAATAATATTTACAAGATATCTCATCAAAATCTGAATGTCCAATGTTGGGTCCATGATATGTGCTTGACAACATCATGAATTTTCAATTGATTTTGATGGAAGACATTATGAACTTGCAGAGAAGCTTAAAATGATAATTAATGTCAAACGAGGTTAGGAACTAACGAGAAAAGGCTATGAAATCTAAGCTCCCATGCCAGCAGAGAACTCTACAATACGTGAGAAACATTAAAGCTCGTAGATTGTCCTTATGCCTTAGTTTCCCAAGGCAATTAAGGCTAATGATTAAGAAAATAAAATGCCAAAGGAGGAGGTGTATAAGAGTCCATTGATACCACTAAATGTCTGGGATAGGGTAGTTGGATAAAAGTGAATGAATGTTGTGTAAGAGTATCATGTTGTGTAGTTTTGATATTACAAATACAATATTTGGAGTTATTTTTAAGCAATAGATATGTATAGTTGAATGCATTATGGAGTTATTTTTAAGCAATATATATGTATATTTGAATGCATTATATTAGATATTCTAAGTATATTGATAAGATTTGTTATGCAACAAACCACCATAATTTGTATTAATAATATAAAAAATGATTTTATTCATAAATTTATGACCAAAAACAAATGAGATAATGCATTTGTGTGTGACCTAGAAAAATGGATCACAGTTCTTTCATTGAAGTCCATAAGGGTGAGAATGAGATCTATTGGCAAGTTTAGCCTATTGAAAAGAGATTTGGTAACTAAATTCCCCTGTGAGTCATTACTAGGATACAAGCAAAAGATAAATCATTAAAGAGTTAACCATGTGCATTGAAAAAATATTAGAATCTATCTAAAGAGTGTATTTCTATTACAAAATGACCTTATCTAAAAGCTATCTAAAGAATGTAATACTATTGCACAATAACTTTATTTACTTAACCTTTCAACTCACCATAAATGATGTATTCACTAATGACTTTTATAGAAGCATTATCATCTTTACATTGAATTTTATATATATAACAAATGACTTACTAACAAAATTAGGATTAATGAAATAATAATATTAATTAAATTGAAATTAAAAAAAAAGTTATATATATATAGATATATTCAAATTTACAAGGTAAACAAGTTACCTAAATAATTACTTTTCTTTTGTTTCTCAAAATATTGCGGACACTTTCCCCCTTTGATATTAAATATTGAAAGATGGAATGTCTTACTAATAGTCTATCCAAGAAAACAATGGTTATCTTATGAGTATGTCTTAGAGTGCATTTGTCATTAACTTAACCTTTAACCCAATATCTCAATTAGCATGGTGAATTGGTTTTGGCATGATGGATTGGTTTTGGCATGAATAACTACTTTACATGTCCCATACTCCATAAAAGTGGTGGTCAAAATGAAATACATTAAATAACCAATATACCACTAAAGCACAAAAATATGAGTTGTCCTCCATGGAAATGGTGTCAAAACTGAAATACTCTATATCACAACAAAACATTTATTACTTTAGAACATGCATCTCTTCTTTTCAAAAACCTAAGGGAAAATTTGTTACTACTGTTCACCAAAGACATCTCTTGTTTCATGTACAGACAAACCCATATTCATGGTTATTCCTAATATATGTACATCCATGGATATAGACCATACAGTGGTAGTGGTAGTGGTAGTGGTTCTTCAGAAGAGAGGAGCTATGATACACCATGAGAAAGGTCCATAGGCTTTTTTGTACCAATAATTTTCTCATTGTTTATACAGTGGTAGTGGTAGTGATGCTTAAGAAGAGAGGAGCTATGATACACCATGAGGAAGGTCCATAGGTTTTTTTTCTACCAATAGTTTTCTCATTGTTTATATTGATCTTTTTAGAAAGAGGCTAAGTTTAGGTTATGCACAATAAAAGAGGAGGGACATGATTTGGCAATAGGCTACATGCTAGCAGTTTTGGTGTTGGGCTAAAAAATGAAGGGGATATGACATAATGATTTCAGATATTTAATGGAACAACAAAATATCATTTTTAAGTAAAAAAGATCATTCATATTCAATTAAGGCTATGATGACTCTAAGTTTACATCTAAAACTACATAGATGTACATTTTTATAAGAAGAATGTATAAGAGTTAAAATATCCAAACCTATAACACCAATTCAATTTAGGGTAAACAATATTTAAAAAACTATAAGGAGAGGCAAAATCTTTTGTACGAATGTATTGCCATAAAAAATAATCCAATCCCACAAGGATTAGAGTCCAAGACAAGCTTTAATGAAAGATCACATAAATTTAAAAAGTAATGATTTGATAGATGTAAGTTTATAATGGCTAAGTGTTCAAAGGTGAAACTACAATGCAAGGTCAATTCTAAAACAAAGACTAAGAGCTTAGTTATACATAACAAGTGTATAGGAATAAGAGCTTACTTATACATAAAAGTGCATAGGAATCCTAGGCTCATGAATGGTTAAATGAATTAATATGTTCCAAGTTGTTTCAAGAGGAAGACATAAAAAATCATTTACATTTAAATTAAGAAACACAATAGAGAGATAAAAAAGTAATGAACCCTAAAAATTGTTTTAATTTCAATTATGTGGAAGTAATTATTCAATAAAAAATTGTTAGAGTTGCATTTTTAAAGAAAAAAATATTTGACCAAATTATTTAAAAAAACCACACATTTGTATAATTTAAAAAATGAAAAACACTTCAATAAACTTAAAAAATATTAACCAAAATACATTAAAAAATTTAGAATCCCAGCCATAATAATATAAAACTAAATTAACTACTGCTTTGAAAGTAAAGAAGGAAAAAAAACAGGTTACTCTTCCCATCGCAATAAGACTGTACTATTAAAAAAATTACATATACTAAATTTAAAGGCTAAAAATTAAAATCTCATTTTAACAACTTACTTAAATTTATTAATATACTAAATTTTAAAAATTACATATATATTAAATTTAAAGACTAAGAATGAATATACTAAAGTTAAAGGCTAAGAATCAAGATCTCATTTTAACAACCTACTTCAAATTATTAATATATTGAAAAACAGTAGTTTCACTTTCAAAGAAAAAACAATAAAAAGAAAAACAAAACGTATAATTTTAACAAGCTACTTAAAATTATTAATATATTGAAAAACATTAGTTTCATTTCAAAGAAAAAACAATAAAAGGATAAACAAAACATAGAAAGATGGAATGAATGTGAACTTAATTGTGATATTTTGTTTTTGATAAATTTATCATTAAGTCCTATTTTTATCTCATGGATCTATCAATTATTTAACTTTATTCTCATTGGTTGTTTCTGGGAAAACGGAATTTACCAAACTACATTGATCGAAAGAGAACTACTATGAAGAATTTACAAGGACATCTATGACTAATTTGAGGTAAAGACCAAAACTGGTGATGATGAGAGATTTTTTAGGTTCTCCCTTCATTCAGGAGTGAGTAGCAAGCCTCATGAGATTTATATGTCATATTATTATTATTATTTATTATTGAATATTTATTTTAATTTTGACAAATGTTTGTTTATTTATTAAGATTTATGTATAAAAACTAAATATTTAATTTATTTTTTATTTATTAATATAAAAATCAATTATTTAAAATTAAAAGTAATTTTTTTAATTATAAAAAAAGTAATAAAAAAATAAATCATTTTCTTATCATTATATACATTTAATAAATCTAAGATTAATACATATTTAAAATGTGCAATTTTATTTTTGTTAATATGAATTGAAAAAAATTGAAAGTAATAAAAAATAAAATAAAAAGATATAATTTTATAATGAAAATGCACATTATTATATTTTATTATAGTTTCAGAATATTTTGATTGGAGTGTTTCTACACAGTTCTAGAACTCTGTCTCTTTTTTATTAATGAGTTTTTCACTAAGTTTTTTTATAAAAATTCAAATATTATGCCTATGTATTGTATATGGTGACTATTGTGGTTCCAAAAATCAGACATAGGTGAATATTCAATAAAAAATCATGTAATTTACTATCTAAACTAGTAATTTTTTGGTGAATGTCACCAATTCAAACATCTATATCTAAGAATTATGTAAATGTTTAACCAAATGGATGAATCCTTTTCTCTATAAAATAGCCAATTGGAGAGAATTCCCCCCTATGAAATTTCGTACTTCCTACCCACATGGCATCCTTGACCCATTATGGAGGAGGCCCCTTGACCCATTATGGAGGAGGTCCTTTGAACCCTGATTTAGACACTCTTTCCTACCAAGTTCTAGTATCTTCCCTTGATAAATCACTTAATCAATCTCCTCCCACTCGCTCCATTAAAAAGATTAATGATCTCACTATTATTATTCTTCCACATCTGTTATGTCAAATGGATATTACATTAGAAAATAGAGGTTTGATTGGTAATTTCATAGGTTTATGGTCATCCCCAAATGCCATGGCACTCTAGGTTCAGAAAAAATAGGAGCCTTTGATTAAAGAAAAAATATCCTTCTAGTTTGGTGGCAAAGGTTACTTTCCTTTCTTACTCCAAATCAAAGATAACTAGGATCTAATCATTTCTAGTGGTCCCTATTTCCACAACATACAAGGCATGTATATGAATTGTTGGACCCTTGATTTCAATCTTGGAATTGACATTCCTTTAGTTGTCCCCATTTGGACATATTTCTGACACTGTAAAAATTAAGCCCTTAGGGAATCTAAAGATTTCTCTTCTCAAGATTCCATTGTATCATGGTTCCACTATTTGGTCAAGTTTCCAGCACATCATGGTTCCCTCTCCTGTTTCCCTTGGCATGGTTCCTCATGGTTCTGTCTCTTTGCTTGGCACACAAATTAATAGGTGTTTTTTATAAGCTTTTGGTGGTGGATATACCAATGTTGTCTCTTGGATGTTTGTTTAGCAGACACCACATAAAGGCTAATGGTTTGTTGCGTGGTTGGGGGTTCAAATCCTGCTAACCTTTTTTTTGTTGGTCGTTCATATAAACTCCACCATAATAGTTGGTGTTGATTGGTTATGATTCCACATGTGTTGGTTTTATATTATATGTGTGAGTGGTTATGTATTGGACTGTCAATCAGTGAGATAACCACCTAGTCAGCATAGGTTCAAACCGTGTCAGTACATTAATATAAAATGGGGCAAGCCCAGGTCCAACATGAGCCTCAAATTTACATCTTTTCCTATTCATCTTGTAGAAGTCTTCTAAGCTCTACATTCTCTTCTTGAACGCAATGTTTGATCTCTTCCAACACTTGAAGTCTTACTCGTTTCAATCCTTTTCCCATGATGACATTCACAATCCCTAGAAAAATGGTCAAACCCCTTTGATACCACTTGATTCATAAAACTTTTGTGAACACTCTTAAATAGAACATTTATTGTGCAGTACCTTTTACCGTCACTTATATTTGCATGTGAATGATGATAAATTCCTTCTCTAAATAATACTTCAATAATCTGTCAACATAAACAAGAAGTGAATAACCATGAAGCAATAATAACACCACACGTGATAATGGAGTTTGTTTAGTTTGGACTATGTCTTCGGGCCCTATGTCAAGAGTGGGGAGGCCACTTCATTAGTCTTTGCAAAAGAATGATGAGTACATGGCTAAATCTCCATCAACACAAGGATGAAACTCTTATCTCGAGTGGTATGTCTCTCAAAAGAGATGTTCTCCTACTTAAACATCTCACTCACAAGACGTTCTCTTTCAGCATGATAAAGTGATGATCTCTCACATAAGTGGCATAAAATAGACCTCTTGAATCCACTAATCATATTCAAATCATATACATCATCATCGTAATTGGCTCGAAATTTTGAGACCAATGGTTGTAAACTTGATTACTTTCTGACAAAATGTCAACGTAGCCCTCTTTCAGCTCTACACCATCTTGGATTTCGTGTAATAACTAAAATGATGAATTTCCTTGTAAGCTTCAGATATCACTGCCCTACAGCAAATCTCACTGGCCTACTACAGATCTCACTGGCCTACTGCAGATCTCACTGGGCCACTGCAGCATACATAGATCACCAACACCTGAAACATACATCCATCCTTTCTCCAAAATAAAAATAAGAAAAGTGGCCAAAAGCATCAATATGCCTCCCAATTTGGTGATGGCTTAAAAATTGGATGCTCAAATGCCAAAACAGGTTGTGCCATTGCATTCCATGCAAAAAATCATGAAATTTGAGTGTAACATTGACCCTATTCTAAAACTGTCAAATCTAGGTGTCGAGGGAATCTAAAAGATTCCTTGCAAATTCCAACATCAAGGTTCCACTGCTCAATGTTTGTCATCAAGAAAACCAATTGCTTAGATCATAAAATTGTCTACACTATTAGGTTCCTATTGAAATTATAGAAATTTCATGATAGATTAAACTGATTATGCAATGTACTAAAGCAAAATTCTTAATCTACTTCTACAATCAAACTTGTGGAAGCTTAATCGATTTTGAGCAAGATCAAATAGAACACATATAACAAAGAACAAGATTCAATCACACATGAAACATAGAATAATACTCTGGGAAAGCCTCAGCTAAAAACTCTGCTATCTATATTATCATACAAGTGGAAATATCTCAGGATTACACAAAGCTTTAGCTCTCAAGGTATCGAGCTCTTAGTACAATCCCTCACTGCTGCTCATAGACAAAATAGACAACACATATGCCTTCCTTCAGTCCTCCAAGCCTCCTATTTCCTTGCGCAGTTTCTCTTGGGTCCTCTCGCTGCCACCTGTGTGAATTCACCTCTCACACAACTCACTAACCTCTGAAATAACTGCGCAATCCTGAAGGAGATAATTCCTTCTGCATGGATGAGTTTCTTATATAGGAAAATTCCTTCAAATGATAGTACATTGTCCCATCCTTTGATCTCAACTGGGTCTCTGACTGAACTAACATGCATGAGTTATTTATGAGAGAATATTCAGTTATCTGAAGTACACTAATTACATGCATGCATGAATTAACTAACTGAACTCACAATCAGTTCCACAAACCATTGGAACTAATCTGATTGGACTTAACTCAGTTAACTGAGCTAACTAATTACAACTCAAAGTACAACTCATCCTGATCTCCTTAATTAAGGGATAACTTCCTCAATCAAAGGGATAACTCTTGCATGTCTTTACAAAGACTTCATGTTTGATTTTCTCCAACTAATTAACTCAAGATGAATTAATTAAATATTTTTCAAACATCTTTTGAGACCAAATTCAAATTTTAATTTAGGGACTAATTAAAATTGGAATCTATCCGGAATGCTATTTATAGCAATTCTATTTTTAACATTTCTATTTTTTGTTATTTCCAACAGGGTTGGAGTATATCCTGAAATGTTATTTATAGTAATGCTATTTTTAAAATTTCTATTTTTATCATTTCTTGTTTCTATTTTCAACACTCCCTCTCAACAGGAAAGGCATTCAACTCGAACCCAATCCTGAACCTTTAGAATGTTTTGCATGCAACACTTCTCTCAAGTGTTGTTGCTCCAGCAACTCTAGGAACACAAAAATATCCAACCTGAATCAGAATGATGCCTTTGTTATCAAAGTCTCTGACTGCTATTGCCTCTGTCAACTAAAAACTCTACACCTCTATGCCCTTCAATATCTGACTGCTCTAGCCTCTATCACTTTGATCTCTGATTGCATCAATCACACTAATTCCTCCTGCTGGATCTGTGCTATTGCTGGTCCTTTCTCAAAGCACTGCACCTCCTCTCATCATGTTGCATCGTGCTGCCCACTATTGCACTGTAACTCAGTTACTGAGAAGTAAGTAACTGATCCCCCAACTGACCTCCCTATTGAGCTAGAAACACCCTCTAATGCTGAAGCTCCCTCTACCACTGACAAGTTCTCCCTCTCTAACCTCTACGTTGCTGCAACAACTCCCTGCATCTCGCACCATTACACACCTCTCTGTGCCATCCTGCACTCGTGCAACACTCCTGTGCCTCTCCCATTGCTGCAGCCTGCTAGCTCTGTGTTGTCTTGGGACTCTTGCACTGTAGCTCTCTCTGCCCCTCCATCTAAATTCATCTCTACCCACTCAGCCAATCCTGCTACTCCTTGTCGAGGCTCCCATAGCAAGGTCTAATAAAAAAGGCTAGGTACCTCAAGCAGCCTACCCCTATTTCATCCTTCTTGGGACAATCACTTCACATCACCCTAGCTCACACCTGGAGGTATGGATGCATGTGATCCCTCTACCCACTTGGCTCAAAATTTCCCCCTACTAGAGGTCTCTGCATGAGTGGATGCCTCCACTCAGTCTCCTCTCGACTTCTCCAGTTGTGGTTGCTCCACAACCTCCTGAAGTTGCTTCACCAAATGTGGCTCCTCCACAATTGTTTGAGACTTCTTCTGGCGCTGCATGTTGAGAGGTAATTTACTCTCCCTCTCAACCACCAAGTATCTAACCTTTGCGTTGCTCCTCAAGGCTTTGCATGCATCTTGAACCTCAAGAGCATACAAGTTCTTCACTCGTGAACCGATCTACTTCACCTGTCTTGTGGTGATGTGTCTAAGGAAAACCTTTCCCTTACTAAAGACAACATTGTAGCCTTTGTCCTCCAACATCGCGATCGATACCAAGTACTTCCTCAGTCCTTGCACATACTTCACATCTGTGAAGGTGATGCGAGCTCTATGCTCCCTCTTAAAAGCAACTATGCCCACTCCTAAAACACTATACTTTTCATCATTACCCATCTATATGCACATCTGGAGGTCTTTCTCCTCCAAGGTACTGAACAAACTCTTATCATCGGTTATGGGGAATGAGGTTCCACTGTCAAGAAGCCAACCACAACCCATCATCGATGACACCATGCATGCAAAAGTGTAAAATCCAATTCAAACTGAGAGGCCAATGCCTCACCTTCATATCCTTTTGAGGATCCCTTCTTGGATTTCTTCAATGGACAATTAGTTGCATAATGGCCCACCTCATGACAATTAAAGCATCTCACTTTAGATTTGTCAATCTTCTTCCCTCCATGAGAAGAACTCGATTTGGGATGAGAATCCTTCACCTTCCCATTCCTTTCCTTACTCGCTAAGGCGAAATTTTCTTCATCCTCCTTGGATGAAGAACCATCTCTGGTGCTTCTCCAGATCTCCTCTTGCATCAGATCTGACCATAGTCGTTCCCAATCTGGCAGTTTCTCTCTTCCATTCACTAAGTCCTGGTAGTTATGCCAACTCTTAAGAAGACCAAGGAGAGAAAGATTCACCATATCATCATCAATTTTCATGATTCCTACACTTCCATGCTCATCCCTGCAAGTGGTGATCTTGTTCAGATATGTAGAGATCGTGTCGCCCTTTTCACACTTGATTTTCCGAAGCTTGTCCTTCAGCACCAACTTCCTCTAGTTGTTGTTGTTTTAATATATATATTTCAATGTATTCCACATTGAAAATGGAGACTCCTTCCCATGGATACTTGAGACAATATGGTCTTGAACTCCCTCTAGAAGAATCCTCCTCGCTCTCACCACACATTTCTTCCATTCTGCCAATTCTTGGGCATTAACTGTTGCTGGCTTGGGGACTTCTTGATTAATGAAGTCCTTCAAACCATTGTCCTCTAATACCACCTCCATGTGATCCTTCCATGCTATGTAATTTGAGCTGCCATCTAGGGCATACTCGAGTCTCAAGCCATTGAACACCATTGGTGAACTTTAAGATGTGATAAGAAACTGATTTTGTACCCACAATCAAGAACTTCAAACTTTAACTTCTCCCTTCTTTGTATACTATTCTTCGCTTTGATCACCTTTGTTCTGACACCATGTAGAAATTTCACCGTAGATTAAACTGATTATGTAATGTACTAAAGCAAAATACTTAATCTATTTCTACAATCAAACTTGCGAGAGCTTAATCGATTTTGACCAAGATCAAATAGAACACATATAACAAAGAAGAAGATTCAATCGCACATGAAACATAAAAGAATACTCTGGGGAAAGCCTCAACTAAAAACCCCGCTATCTGTATTATCATACAAGTGGAAATATCTCAGGATTACACAAAGCTTTAGCTCTCAAGGTATCCATCTCTCAGTGCAATCCCTCACTATTGCTCATAGACATAAGAGACAACACATATGCCTTCCTTTAGTCCTCCAAGCCTCCTATTTCCTTGCGCAGTTTCTCCTGGGTCCTCTGGGTGCCACCTGTGTGAATTCTCCTCTCACACAACTCACTAACCTCAGAAATAACTGCGCAATCCTAAAGGAGATAATTCCTTTTGCATTGATGAGTTTCCTATATAGGAAAATTCCTCCAATTGATAGTACACTATCCCATCCTCTGATCTCAACTGGGTCTTTGACTGAACTGACATGCATGAGTTATTTATGAGAGAATATTCAGTTTTCTGAAGTACACTAGTTACATGCATGCATGCATTAACTAACTGAACTCACAATCAGTTCCACAAACTGTTGGAACTAATCTAACTGGACCTAACTCAGTTAACTAAGCTAACTAATTACAACTTAAAGTACAACTCATCCTGATCTCCTTAATTAAGGGATAACTTCCTCAATCAAAGGGATAACTCTTGAATGTCTTTACAAAGAATTCATGTTTGATTTTCTCCAACTAATTAACTCAAGATGAATTAATTAATTATTTTTCAAATAGCTGTTGAGACCAAATTCGAATTTTATTTCTCAATTTTAATTCAAGGACTAATTAAAATTGGAATCTATCCCGAAATGCTATTTATAGCAATGTTATTTTTAGCATTTCTATTTTTTTTGTTTCCAACAAAGTTGGAGTATATCCTAAAATACTATTTATAGCAATGCTATTTTTAGAATTTCTATTTTTAGCATTTCTTGTTGTTGTTTTCAACAAAAATTCTGTGTAATCTGAGTATAATGTTGGCATATTTCTTACACCATCAAAATTTGCCCCCTAAGGAATCTAAAGGTTCCCCAAAGCTTCCTCTACTTAGGATTCCACTGTATCATGGTTCCACCATGTGGTCAACGTTCCAACACGTCATAGTTCTCCTATTGTTGTGCTCGACGTGGTTCCTCCTAGCTTCATCTCTCTCCTCGGAGCACAAATGAATAAGTGTTTTTTATAAGTTTTAGGAAATGGATATACCAACATTGTTCGTTGACTAGTTAGTTAGCATATACCATATAAAGGCTAATGGTTTTTTGGGGGGACGGGGTTTCAAAACCCGTTGACCGCTCTTTTGTTTCCCGTTCGTATAAAATTTGTCATAATAGTTGGTGTAGATTGGTTATGATTCAGTGTGTGTTTGTTTTATATTTTATGTGTGAGAAGTTATGTATTGTACCCTCGTTTGATAGGCTAGCCACCTAACTAGCACAGGTTCAAACCCAGATATTCCCTTAATATAATATGGTAATTATGTGTTGGTAGGGTACCAGTTCAGAGCTGCAAGTGTCAATCTGTTAATTTTATTTTAATACATTTTGAAAGGTGAGGCATGGGTAGGTCCATCATGCTCACCAATTTTTTTTTTTTAATTTCTAAAAACCAACAAATCAAAACCACCGGACAGATTTTTAGGGGTTACTAGAAAAATTAAATAGGCAACAAATTAACCATTTTCATCTACTGAGAAGTGCCAAATTGTCGCTCAATTAGTGGCTGCAAAATTTAGCAATTCTGCCATATTTATCCAAACTACCAAATTTAGTTGTGCTCCAGTTTTCACTAGCAACAAAAGTCCTACTCCTTTGACTTGGAACATTTACTAATGATAACTTGCACATATGAAGTTGGATTTGACTGCCATCTATGCTATAGGAATCAATATGGCGAGTTATTCATTCTAGTCCTAGTTTTGACGAAATCCAAAGACTTCGATTTTTTAACCTCTCCAAAGCCACCTGGATCATTGTCTCAACATGCGCAAAGAAAAGGCAAGCCCATATTTGATTCAAGAAGGTTCAACTAGAGGATCACGATGATGACGATGCCCCACCAATGGAGAATCTCATGAGGAATCAACTGAAAGAGATAAATATTTAGGATCACAAAGTGTATTATACCCCTTTATCTATAGCACCATATCAAAGACTCAAAATTTAGTCCCTTCCTCCTAAGAAGGACCCTGTAAAACCCATAAATAGTGATAAAAAATATTTCTTCAAATGGGATGAGACTTGGGTCATAAGAAAAAAAAAAATCCCTCTGGCATTTTATCAATTCAAAGAATACTTCAATTCTCCTGCTTTGATAGACAAAACAAAATGCAATAAAGGAAAAATCCCTTCATTCCAAGCCATGGAAATAAAGTGTAGGGCTTTCCATAGAGTTTTGAGGTGCTTTAGGTGGATTCTAGGTGTGGTCTTCTTATCTATTATTTCTTGAAGAATCCATTTAGAATTAGCACGGAATCCTCACCTCTTTGTGTCATTCCTTTATAGGTGAGCTATTTATTATTCCTAATCTCTACATGCCCTTTAGTCCTAGAAGAAGGGGAATTTTCTAGGCCTCAATCAATGATAATAACTATTAAATCTCTTTGTCCTAAAAAATAGTTGGGGGATACCAAAATACCACTCTAGACCTCTTGGAAAAATAATGTGGGATTCTAGTTCAATATCGCGTTAGGAAAATATTAGAAAAGTTTATCACCTCTTGGGATCTTATTGACATCAAACTAACTTTGGGAATATTCACTTGTTATAAAAAACAAATTGTTCCTTAACACAATAATATCTCTCACAAAGTGATAATGAACATCAATATGTTTTGTACTATAATGATATGTTGGGTTCTTCACTAAGAATATTGTACTTTGACTATCATAATTTATCCTCACTACTCATTTTTCCAACCCATTACCTAAATACAATGCTTGTAACCATCCTAGTTAATTGCTTTGCATGAGTGAATTTCATGTACTCAACTATTATAAGTGAGAGTTCCACTATAAATTATATGTTTCTCATCCAACCTATTTCCCCTCCAAATAGGTTAAACATGTACCCACCTGTAGATATTCTACAATCCAGATCTCTAGCCTAGTTTGCATCAACAAATCCATATATGTTTAAACTTTGTCAAATCTTGGTCATCCTTGGTAGCATAATTGATAACTATTAGTGATATGCAAATACATGAATACTATATTTTTTGTTATCTGATGTTCCTTCCTTTGTTTTGAAATATACCTACTCAATACTCCCACTATACGTGCAATGTTCATTTTGGTATAAATCATTGCATACATCAAACTTCTAACCACATTGTTGTAACACACCCCCTACAATCCCTAGCTCCTACTAAGGAAAGAAGCAGGTAGTTACTCTAATGACCTGAACTATAATGTCTAGGAATGGAAAAGGGGTCTAAATTTTATTTCAATCATTTTCAACTTCCTTAAAATTGAAAATGGATAACTTCATTGTGCTCGGCTCTTCGAGAACTTTCTAACAAGATAAAATTTTCCTCAATCAAGTTTCCCAACCAAAATATATGGACAATTAAAGTCTAGCCTATCAAGTCTCACCACGTCATTTGACCTTCCACATGGAACTAACGTGGTTCCCACATGGCTACCAAAGACATAGCCATGTCACCACCACATGGCAACTCTACCCCAACTGCTGATCAATTCATGTTTGGTATTATGTTACCATTTTCCCATGGCTTAAGGACTTGTTGTGCTATTCAACAACCCCCCATTTATTAATAGTAGTAATTAATATTACATTAATAAATAGGTACCCTTTAAAAAATCCTTCCAAAAATAAACTTAGCATTTAGGCGTTTTCTTATTTAATTTTGGGATAAAGCGAGATATCAATCAAACCCCTTTTTCAAAAGAACTACTAAATGCTTTCCTTCCCGTGTATCGTATGATTAAGCATCATCCGAAAACCTTGCTAACCCACCAAATCTAGTGAAAAATGATTAAAAGAGGACTCCACGCTTTATACCTCGAAACTATCATATTTTTGATATAAACTAGGTCCTAAAGATTTTCTTGTCAAAACCAAGTCTCACATCGCATATCACTATTTATGAAGAGCCCTCCTTAAAAGGTTATCTCAAAACAAGCAAAATGCGAAACTGCAATGGCATCATAACCTTTAGCACATTGCATTTCAAGCATTTAAAAGAACACCACAAACTTACCATCAATTGATATTGTGAAATGAGATCAAGACCCAGACCCACTCCTTCAATACATTACGAACAAATTTTTAGTTTCGACGCTTATTAAAAAAGTCTTTACATAGAAAAACCTGACCAGTAACTCTATTTTCAAACAATAAATGAGCAGCTCACATCTCGTATCTCGCAGAAATGCAAGGGAGGGTAAGAAAAGCAAAATGGCATAATGTGATATTGCAATCTATGATATTGCTTTGCAAATCGCAACATCGCCATTACCCCAATTCAAAGGCTCAGTACCCTAGAAGCTTTCTTCCTAACTTACGATGCAAACATTTATGAGCATTAATGCTAAGAGATAACGAAGCATTAGTGGGAATTTAGTAAGAGTTAACTACATTTATGTGTGAAAATCCATTTAACATGATATGATATCTTCTTACATGTGTTTGAATAAAACTCGTTTTATCACCTTTACAAGTTATCCGCATTATTCCATTTCACGTTCATTGTCATCTTGTGTGTATGATAGCTATTGATCTTCACTTTCAGGGAAAATCCACAATGCAAATCGTTGGGAGAAATGGTGAAGAAAGGCAAGGAAGTCGTCTTTGAGAAATCAGAAATGACTCCTCTATTTATGGATACTACATGTAGCGGAGAGGGAGGAACCTCTACGTGGGAAGCCATGTATAATATACTGGAAGAAGAGCAATCAAGTATTATGGAAACAAAGGTCACAGTTGACGGGCGTGATTCCTCAGATGCCTCCATGTTTGAGACAACATGCTCATTTTTGCATCGCATAACTACGCGTCCAAAGACAATCCCTTATATAGACATGGTTAAATGGGTTATTTATGTAGCCAACATCTCAGATAGAGAACTCAAGACCAGAAGCCAAGAGGTTATGGGATCTTTTACACCATACAACCTGCGGCGTATGTACCACCTACCAGAGTCACAGCTCATCTACAACAAGTAATTCATTGAGAAGTTTGCCAAAGAGAACAAGGACCTAGTAGACTGCACCCGGACTTGATCAAATAATGAGGGAAAAAAAAAATGACAAGAATGGTATGTACTCTACTACGTCTATTTGTCCCCCTCGTAGTTTTGCAGTGACCATGCTATGTAGACTATTTGGCAAACCCGATAGCACTAAATTTTCCCTAGAATGGCTACCATTAATAGATGTAGCCGTAAACGCAACATTAATTAATTGGGCACAAATTTTGTTTGATAATTTAGCAAGAACAATAATGGAGTATAGAAGGAAAAGAAGTGTTGCTTTGAGGGTTTACCCTCCATTTTTTGTGAGTGCCTATGTAATGGATGAAATTTGTTTTGGTTCGAAATTTCCTGTCATGGGATGGAAGTGGACTGTCCAAAATCCACTTCCCATTCACATATACCATAAAGACATGTGGGAATCTCAGTTTCAACCACATTTTTACAAAATTTGTCATGGAGTCATGCTCCCTATCCACAAACGGCTTTATAACCAAGATACCCCCAGGTTTTCTAAAGAAGCTGAGGTAGATATCCTCCCAATAGTCAGATGGTTTGGGGAGGAAACATTCACGTATATCAGGGTATTTGGCAGCATTACCTCCCCCCATGTCCTCCCATACTATGTTCCGGACAAATTGATGGCTAGAGAGATAGCCTATCAAACAACTAGTGAGGGAGGGATGAGCAAAACATTAAAGGAAGAAAAAAAGGCCATTTGGCCTACATTCCCTTTACAGTGTGGAGCATTTTCATTACATGACCTAGGGCATGCATTCAAAGAAGCAGAGATTATGTTATCTCTGTAGTTACCTAAATTCCCAGGAAGGCAATATGACCCATTCGACACTGTCAAAGACTTTACCACCATGGTAAAAATAAAAGTATTCAGTAATGAGGAAGATGCATTTGATGACATCTTTTTACAGAAGAACACCTTCACAGAGGTGAAGCATATGGCACAATTACTTTTTGACTGTGAAGATCTTGAAAACTTTTACAAGTACGGAGAAAGGAGACTAACGAAAGTCCCATTGGACCAATTATTGTTTGAACCAATAAGGGAGCCTACTCCCAGTGTAAATCTAGAAGGAGATTCCAAAGAAAATTATAATACTGATTCTGGAGCAGAATTCTACGAGAATTCTACTAGGGAGTCAGAGAAGTCATCACAAATTGGGAAAAGCAGAAGCAGGGAGTCAGAAAAAGATACATCCCAATCTACAGAAAAGACATCTTAGCAAACTTCAGTTAGCAAACAGGCTGAAATCCATTCCACCTCCACCCAGCCAATAAAACCCCCAGTGATTGATTTAGAGGAAGAATGGGAAAACTTTAATAAAAGGCTCCATACAGAGGAATGAATGCAATAGTTGCAAACTCCACAATAGAAAGCAACTCAAGAAATTACAGCAAAGGAGACTGTAAATACTCAAGAGGTAGAGCACATCCCTATTATCCCCACCTCTAAAATTGTTTTGAGAATTGAGGATATTCCCCCTCTAGATGTGTTTTATAGCCCACAACACAAAGGAGTTGTTAAAAGACAAAGGAAGAAAAGGAATTTGGATTCTACTGATGTTACTATACCTGATAATGAACCTACGAATGTTTTCTGAAAAGACTCACCCATCGACCATCCACCAACCTTACTAAACTGTCATAGTTTGCAAGTGCCTATGCTACAACGACCATTGAAAAAGAAACAGAGGTGTAAATTTTGCTTAAGGAAAAAGAAGATAAAATTATGTCACTTGAACAACAATTACAACAAGAAAAATCTGACCAGCAAGCAGAGAGATAGTTAGCTAAGCTTCAACAAGAGTTCGAGCAAATGCAAATAAAACATCAATCCAACTTAGCAGAGAAGGAAGCACAAATACAAGAAATAATTGATTTACATAAAAGTGATCAAAAAATTGATTAGTTTATTACTGAAGCGCTTGGCCTTAAATCCTAATTGATGCACCAAAAGGAACTATTATGGCAGAAGATTTCGCAATGGAATTCTTATTGTGGATCAAGTGAGAAATTGATGAGTCAAGTCGTAGAAATGAGACTTGAATATGATGAAATATTGAAAAATGTCTCTGACTTCATCACCTAGTAGAATTCAGAAGATGGGAGAAAGGCCGGCCTACGTAAATTGGAAGAGTCACACAAAGAAATCTTATTTGCAAGCTGGGATTCTCAACATAGATAGGCAAAAAAAGCAACATGAGACGCGACAGTAGCAAAAAAAATTGTTATCGAGAATATTAATGAAAATTTACATAGTGCCAACATTGTGGCAAAGTCCATTTTGGCTTTTCTTCCTAATGTAAAATAGCTTGAACTACAGTGGAGGCAGGAAACAAAAGAAAAAGTAGAAGCAATTAGGCAAATGACTAGGTTAAACTAGGACATTTAGTGAAACCTCACAGCCAGTGGATGACCCTGCGATGCCTAACCACTTCTACGGAGACAATGGTGTGAGCACTAACCGATGCCATGTTCACTGGGCAGTTGAAAGTTGAAATCAACCAACTAACACAACTTAAGCTCATGATGGACATTTGTGATCTAAAAGAACAAATGCAGAACAGTTAGTCACCATGCTCATTTCTATTTTTGTTTTATTTTACATAATTTGAGGAAGGTTGTTTAAAACTAAACTATTTTTGTAATAATCTATTTTTAGTTTTATAGTTTAGTATTTAAACCCCTCTCATGCACTTATAGAGCGATCAATAAATTTTATCAGAAACAATCTTCAAAACATGCACTTCTGTCCCTTTGAGGAATTTCTGGTGAAATGAATGGAACATGATTTATTTTTATCTTATCTAGCATCTTTTACTGAAATTTCACTTTTGTACTCTTAGATGGTGTTGGATGGATTGAAATTAGATCAATATTGCTGAAGCACATGAGTAGGACATATTATAAATGGTACTTTTATATCATAATTCTCTTTTACTTATGTATTAAGAAATAATTTCTCTTGAAATTGTTTATGTATAAAAGTTTGAATCTTGGTTGGCATTATTGCACTTCTGTATGATGATGGCCTATATTTTATATTGAATACATGAATAATTTCTTATGCGATATATCTTTCACAATCGTTTTAGCTAACTTTTTATACGAAATGATTATTGTTAAATGATTTCACTTCTTATTACAATTGAATGATCTTTATTACCAATTGCTTTTGGACATTATTGTAGATCGCATACTTCAATTTATTCCTGGGTATAGTCATAATTAGATAGTGTTTAAATTAGGATAAAATGCATGTGATTATTAGTTTAGATTAGATTACTTTTAGCTTAAACATTACTCCAAAATATCGCATACCACTCGATTAGCACTATTATAAATTATATTGGGAAACTGGTCCCATTATGCCTAGTTGGAGCCACTACACCAAATGGAAAAGAAGTTTCCAACCAAGATCCGGACCGAGTGGTTTCCCCCCATGTTGAAGCAAAGATTTTCGAGGCTTCAACATTTTGGCACTAGAAAAAGGGCTTGACTATGAATGGCAAGTAAATCCAAATCAACATGCCATTCTAAGAGTAAAACTCCCTCACCATCACCTCCAACTTCTCGAAAGCATTCCAAATCCCCTAATCCTAAGTGAGAAGTTGCAAAGAAATTTATAGAACCCACTGCTAAAATCCCAAAGAAGACAGATCATTCTTCTTCTACTGAAGCCCCTGAAGTCTAATCTTTGATTCATAAATTATAGGGGATTTCGTTATCTCAAGAAGAATCTGAGTTATCCCAAGATAGTATTACCTATCAGTTTACCCCATCTCAATGGCTAACTAGAGCATAGAGTGAAAAACTTGGAATCCCCTATTCGAATTCCCTCGGACAAGTCATAAGAAAGCTAAGAAAACACCATCTGAATCTCACAACGAGGTTCTTTCATCGACACAATATTCATCTTCATTCATTCTGTATATACCATCACAAGATCAATCATCCACCTCACCACTCCAGATCGTGATGCACATAGGTACATGAACTACATCCTCATCTACCCAATCACCTTCAACCACTACTACACCTTCTCCTACTCATATACGAGCAATGGCATAGAATCCTCCAAGGCCATGGACAAACCTAGGATCTGTTAGGATGGTTGGGCGTTTACATCAGTTTCCATCTCATCTAGAGAAATTGTTGCCCAAATTCAATCCTAATAATGGCCTACTTGTTGAGGAACATATAAACAATTTCATGTTGTCCATTAACTTGAATGAAGTAGTGGAAGAAGACGCAGTTGTAAGATTATTTCCATATACTTTACAGGTAGCAGCAGGATCATCGTACTTATCATTACCATCAGGTTCTATTAATAGTTGGGATGAGTTCCAAGAGCAGTTTTTAACTAAATTTGGAGATGATAGATCCAGAGCTACCCTAATTAATGATCTCTCTAATTTGAAAGCCGAACCAAAAGAACCCATTAAAGACTTCAACTCTTGCTTCAATAAATTATTGAATAAGATACCAACGACATTTAAGCCCAGCGATGAGGTCCAAAATGAGTGGTATATTTCCACTCTACCTTCAAACATAGCTATTTTCATTGATAGAGATGCCAAACCAACTTTGGCAGAAAATATGAAAGAGGAAATAGCTATGGACAAATGCATTCTAGTTGTAGAAAAGAAAAACGCATTAGAAGAATGAAAATATAACAAAGAGACTTTTAGGGATGACAACAAGAAGAAACCACCTAAAGATCCTTTTCATCTTGAAGGGTTACAGAAAGTCCTCAAGACCATGTATAAGGAAATGGTTGATATCAAAAAACAGGTAGCAGAGACTTCCTCTAAGAAATCTTTTAGACCATTTAAAAGGAATTCCCCTACTGATCCTAAACCTCCAAATGTTATATCAAATTGTTAGGCCCCTATACTACTAGTGTAACCCCTTATTGTTATTAGTACAACCCCCTTATTATATTGGTGTACCCATGTAGTCCCCATATTGTTATTATTGTGCCCCATAGAAGCCCACTATTGTTATTATTGTGCCATTACATTATTATTGTTATGTCAACTCTGATTATATTGTGACCCCTTAGACTTCTATATATAGAAGGAGGTCTCGTCATTTGTATCATCCAAGAATTGTTCATTTGTGTAATGTAAAGGAGGTTTCCCCCTCGAAGAGGCTTATTCCTAAGGCGTTCATTTATCTTTTCTATCTTTTTGTGAGCTGGTTGCATAACATTTGGTATCAGAGCTTTGGATTCTAGGGTTTTCGCTGCTCCAAATAGGTCATCATGGCATTTTCGCTATAACTTTCTTTCTTCGACATTTCAGAAGCTAAAAAAAAAACCCATTTGAGCCAAAATTGCACTGAAGCTTGCGTACAAATTTCAGATATTGTCTCGCTATATTTTCGGCGATATGATCTGAGGAAGTTAGGGTTTTTGAAAACTCCATAATTTCATCTAAAACAAGTCATCGTGGAATTTTCGCTATAACTTTTTTCCTGCAACGTTTCAAAGGCGAAAAAAAAAAAAACTCATTTTATAAGAAATCGGTTTGAACCTCAGGTCCAAATTTCAGATCTTGTCTTGCTATATTTTCGTAGATATGATTTGAAGAGGTTAGAGATTTTGCAGACTCCCGAATTACATTCCAAATAGGTGACTGGGTGGAAATCGTCATAAATTTTGTTCGAAGCATCAGATTGAAATTTCATAAGAAGTTTCAGAAAGAGAACTCCATGTAGTTTTCGATATATTAGTTTCAGGTACTAAGGTCGAAACAGTGAGGCGTGGCACATCGTACAAGTTTGCTCTACTGAACTAGTCTATAAATAGGTCACTATGGGAGATTTGGCATAACTCTTTCTTGGATAATCAAATTCTGATTAGACTTGCAGGGTTAGAAAAAGAACTCAGAGAGATACCGTTGGAAGAAATTTCAAAACTTGGATATCTGGGATTACATAGTTACAGTCGTTTCAAGATCGAGCTCCTAAAATCAAGAAAAATCGAGATGAGGAAGTTTGATAGCAAGGATCCGATAAATTGGATACTACAGATGGAGAAACATTTTGATCTACATGGTGTACCACTGTTACAGAAGGTATGTATTGCATCTTCATATTTAGAACAAGATCAATTTTTATGGTATAAAGGGCTTTTCTCTCATAAATCATTTGTTACGTGGTTAATTTTCACGGAGGAAATTATAGCACATTATCAAGATACAAAGAGAAACACCTTCTTTAGAGAAACACCATAACAATTCGAAGAAGAAAGATCAAAATGGCTTTGTTACAAAGTGGAAAGAAAAATTATGCAACAAGGAAGTCTACCCCTCACAACTATAAAGATGAAAGTGTTCTTTCTCCTAGCCTTCCACAACCTACAAGGGTTACACCACAACAATTGGAAGAAAAAAGAGAAAAGGGCTTTGTTACAATTGTGATAACAAATACATTAAAGGTCATAAGTGTGCTGAGAAGAAATTATTTTACATTGATTGTGGAGAGGAGGAAGAAAAGGATCAAGAAATGTCAAAAGAAGAGTATATACACTAGGAACCAACCCGAGATAAAGAAGAAATGAATCCAACCAGATCTTGTAAAGCATTAGAAAGAATTACTACTCCTCAAACTCTTAAGATAGAAGGACATATCAAGAAGAAAAAGGTTCAAGAAGTGAAAGACCACATCAAGAAAGAAGAAATGACTCCAACCACATCTTGTAAAGCATTGGAAAGAATTACCACTCCTCAAACTCTCAAGATAGAAGGACATATCAAGAATAAAAAGGTTCAAGAAGTGAAATATCACATCAATAAAGAAGAAATGAATCCAACCATATCTTGTAATGCATTGGCCGGAATTACCACTCCTCAAACTATCAAGATAGAAGGACATTTCAAGAAGAAAAATGTTCAAGAAGTGAAAGATCACATCAAGCATCAAGAAATGAATCCAGCCATATCTTGTAAAGCATTGGAAGAAATTACCACTCCTCAAACTCTCAAGATAGAAGGACATATCAAGAAGAAAAATGTTCAAGCAGTGAAAGATCACATCGAGCATCAACAACAAGTTCTCCAACTTTTAAAGGATAACGCCACTTTGGTGCAGAATCGAATGAAACAACAGGTAGATCAACATTGCAGTGAAAAAAATTGATGTAGGTGATTGGGTATTTTTATGGCTACATCTCAAACAAGCTATTTATGAGAAGGAAATGTTGGCAATACTACATGCACTTAAGAAAGAGCGACCTTACCCAATGGGAAGACACTTCAAGGTAAAAATGGATCATGATAGTCTTAAATGCTTTTTAGAACAAATATTATCTTTAGAAGAATAGAAAAAATGGGTCACAAATATGTTGGGTTATGACTTTGACATCATCTATAGAAAAGGGAAGAAATTTTTTGTTGCAGATGCTCTCTCAAGAAAGGATGAGGACGTGGAAGCATTGTTTTGTGCTATTTCTATTATCCAACCATATTAGATAAACGAAGCAAGGGATGAATGGAAGAAGGACAAAGAAGTGTGGCCACTCATTCAAAAGTTACAGAATATCCCAATTCAAATAATATTGCCAGAACTTGAAGAGGAAGAAAAAATCATATTGGAACCTGAAGCAGTCACAGAAACAAGAACCCGACAAATACGAAATTGATCAATTTCAGAGTATCTTGTCAAGTGGAAGAACTTACCGCTGAAGATTCCACGTGGGAGGACAAGAATTTTATACAAAAGCATCAAGAACTACTCAAGCGTTGAGGACAACACTTTTTGAAGGAGAGGGGCATGTTAGGCCCCTATACTACTAGTGTAACCCTTATTGTTATTAGTACAACCCCCTTATTATATTGTTGTACCCTTATAGTCCCCATATTGTTATTATTGTGCCCCATAGAAGCCCACTATTGTTATTATTGTGCCCTTACATTATTATTGTTATGTCATCTCTGATTATATTATGACCCCTTAGGCTCCTATATATAGAAAGGAGGTCTTGTCATTTGTATCATCCAAGAATTGTTGATTTGTGTAATGTAAAGAAGGTTGCCCCCTCGAAGAGGCTTATTCCTAAGGCATTCATCTGTCTTTTCTATCTTTTTGTGAGCTGGTTTCATAACACAAATGTTGAATCAGATGGAGAGGAGGATGAAGTTTCAACAAATGAAGAACAAATGGACAATGAAGAAGTGGCAGAGTTACAAGGAATGTGGGATTTTATCCTTCCCAATGAGGAAACTCAAGGACATTTCCTGTCACTACCCGAAGTAAAAACCCTATTGATTTGTCACAAACAAATTCAAAGCATAAGGCTACAATGCCACCTCCTAGGGACAAAACAACAGGTAATAATTCTTCAAAAAAATCCACTCAAACTACTCCTTCTCAATTGGATTCTTCACCTTCACCTAAAACTTTGATAGTTTCTAATGAAATGGAATATAATATTGTTGATGATATGAAGAAGACTAGGGAAAACATCACCTTTCATGAGCTTAACAAATTGAAGCATCAGCAGAAGCTACTCCTTAAGGAACTCAAAGGAGTACCTACTGCACCACTTCCTGCCGCCGTGATTTCACAAGCCACACAAGAAATGAGAAGGCCCCCTAGCACCTCTTTAAACAATATTGATCCAACTGACATCGCTCTAATTGGAGGAAGATATAAATCTCATACTCCTCCATTCCTCCTTAATTTTTAAGTCTTTAATAAGAATTTAGACAACTGTTTAGTTGATTCAGGAGCTTCATCTAACATCTTACCTAGAACAATTTGTGCAAAGTTGAATGTTCAACCTCAATTTTTTTTTGTATGTATAGTAAAATTATATCAATCTCAAGTCGAAGTTGTTGGGAAACTTAATCAAGTAACCATCAGAATTTCATCAAATCCTAAAGTTTGTCAAGTCATTGACATACTTGTAGCTGATATTCCTGAGTTCTATGGCTTAATCCTTAGTAGAGATTGGTCAGAAAAACTTCATGGTTATTTTGCAACTGACTGGTCTCACATGTGGCTTCCCTATAATGGCAAGCCAAATCAAATAATGGTTGTCATGGAGCTAGAAGGAGAAAATGAACCAGTCACGTATGGTAACAATATCATCAAAAACTACTCAATAGAATCATTTCTAGGAAATTTCAATGCTTACACTTCACCTTGCTTAGAAAACTCTGTTGTATCTCAAGTTGAAATTTTTTCCAAACAGACATTTCTAAATGCATAAATTTTGTAGATAAACCTGTAGTTAGCTCTTTATTTTGAAAATTATTTTTTGATGGATCTAAATCCAATGATGGAGCAAGAGCAAGATGCATATTAGTTAGCCCAAAGGGGGAAAAGACTATGTTAGCATGAAAACTTGAATTTTATTGCACAAACAACATTGTTGAATATGAAGCACTAGTTCAAGGTTTGTATAAGGCAATTGGCCTTAATATCAAACACCTCCAAGTATTTGGAGATTCAGAAATTGTAATAAAGCAGGTGAGAAATACTATACACTGTTTGTCAAGACATTTTGAACACTATCAGTCGTTAGTCGAAGACCTGACCTCTCACTTTACAGCATTTAATATTTCCCCTATTCCAAGACTCCAAAATTCTAGTGTCGATCTTCTAGCTAATGTCGCTTCTAAGCTTATTCCACCAGAAGATAATATCCCTGATCGATTCTCCATTGAATTGAGTTTTAGGCCTTCTATTCCCAATAATATCACCAACTGGAGAGTCTTTAATAATGATCCAGATATCATAAGCTTCCGGACTTCAGAAGGCTCTAATGATGACCAAATAGTTGATGAAGACCAACATGATAACCAACTTAAACAAGAAATACTCAATAACGCTCTACCAAAATCTGTAGTTAAGTTGGAAGATTTATATAACCTCAAAGACAGATTTAAGTGACCCGCCAATTCAAAACTTCAGAGTTCAACTCTAAGGTTTGAATTAATTAATCTTGGGACTGACCTAAAGCCTCAAAATATTAATCTAGGCCTCGAACTTTTGTCAGACGAAAAATCATCCTTTATAGGTTTGTTGAAGAGGTACAAGAATGTCTTCGCATGGAACTATGAAGATCTTAAGACATATGACACCTCTATTTTTCAACATAATATTCCCATGAAACCTGATGAAAGTCCTATTCAGCAGAAATTAAGGAAGCTCCATCCTAATTTAGAAAGTCAAATTAAATCTGAATTGAGTAAACTGCTAAAAGCCAAGATTATTTTTCCTATCAAACATTCCCAATGGGTCTCCAATCTTGTCCCAGTCAGAGAAAAGAACGACGATATTCGAATATGTATAGACTTCCACAACCTCAATACAGCTTGCCAAAAGTACAATTTCCCATTGCCTCCTATGGAACAGATATTGTAATCAATTGCAGGCTCATAACTAATGTCTTTCCTAGATGGATTCTCAAGTTATAATCAAATATAAGTACATCCAGATGACCAGCTGAAAACTACATTAAGGACAAAATGGGGCACTTATGCTTATCAAAATATTCCATTTGGACCGATTAATGCCGGTACCACTTTCCAGAGAGCCATGGACATATCATTCAAAGGTTTAGTAAACAAATCAGTAGTAATATACTTAGATGATATAACTCTATATTCCAGAAAGCGCAGTAATCATCTAAGGGATTTAAAGAAAATATTGCGTTGCCAAAGGTATACGATTTATCTTAATCCCAAGAAGTCTTTTTTCAAGTTAAGTGAAGGAAATCTCCTTGGATTCATTGTGTCTAAAGTAGGGATTCATATTGACCCACACAAAATTAGAGAAATCTCTGAAATACCTTTACCGCATAACAAGAAATCAATGCAATCTTTCCTAGGTCAGATAAATTTTGTTTAATGATTTGTCCCTGAATTCTCAAGAATGGTTTTACCTCTTCAATCTATGATAAAGAAAAATTCTCTATTTAAATGGGGACACTCATAACATGAAGCCTTTAACTTGATCAAACAAGCAATCATAAACGCCCCATATTTAGCAATGCTGAATTTTTCAAATCATTTCATTTTATATACTTTTTCTTCTGACAAATCATATGCAGCCATATTGACACAAAACTGAAGCCCCAATCTCTTTCTTCAGCTCCAATTTGTAGGGAGTTGAATTGAATTACTCAGACATTGAAAAACAAGATTTTGTTGTTTTCAAATCGATAAAACACTTCAGACCTTTTCTCCTCAAAACCCACACTAAAGTAATAGTACCATTCTTAGCAGTGAGAAATTTGTTAATACAAAGGGATGTAGGTGAGAAAAGAGCAAATTAGGTTACACCTCTGCAAGAATATGACATCAAAATTAGACCAGCAAAAATTGTAAAAGGTCAAGGTTTTTGCAGGATGTTTGCAGGAGCATCCAATCTATCAGCATTACAACATTTAAGTGACGATGTACAAGTCTATGAGGTAAGCCTTAATGACACTGAGTCAAGATATGCTGATATCATATTTTAGTTAAGAAATGGATATGCCCAATGAAATTAAATTACACAAAGGAAAGGGCCTTGAGATTAAAAGCTAGACAATATCAAATTTTCAAGGATGTGCTGTTTAGAATAAATTATGATTCTATTTTTCTTAGATGTCTTCAAAAATCTGAGGCGGAGAAGGTGTTGTAGGAGCTTCATGATGGGCCAGCTGGCAGTCACTTTGGAGGAGATACCACCGCACATAAAATCTTGCATGTCGGCTATTACTGGTCAAACTTATTCAAAGATTCACACAGTTATGTAAGGAGATGTAAAGCTTGTCAGACAGTTGCTGGAAGATATAGGAAACCCACATTACCATTACAACCAGTCAACATTGACCAACCATTTGGGCAATGGGGATTGTACATAATAGGTGAGGTTGTTCCTCATTCTTCTAAGTAGCATAGATATATCCTTACAACAACTGATTATTTCACCAAATGGGTGGAAGAAATTCCACTCAAGGTAGCCAATTCTGAAAACATTATTGAATTCATAGATCAATTTATCATGACTAGATTTGGCCTGCCATCTGCCTTGATGTTTGATAATGTATCTTATTTTTCAGGCAATGCTATGACAAAATTTTCTCTTAAAAAAGGTTTTAAACTTAATTACTCTACTAATTATTATCCACAAGGAAATGGGTTAGCTGAATCCACAAACAAGAATCTCATTAGGATTATTAAATGAACTATTGACCAAAGCTAGAAGAGCTGGCATAAGTCTTTGATGTTTTCTCTATGGGCAGATCAAATAACTCAGAAAGCCTCCATTGCCACTTCTCCTTTTAATTTGGTCTTTGGGAAAGAAGTCGTCTTATCTACAAATGTAGCTATTCCATCTTTAGCCTTAGTTGAGCTCATTAAAGAAACTCCTTCCTCATCTATGCAATTTAGACAATTACAAATCCTTAAGCTTGAAGAAGACAAAGAAAGGCCAGAATCACACATGCACATCATCAACAGTTAGTCAAAGCTTCCTTTGATTCAAATTCTGTAAGTTCAAAATATTTTCAACTCCGAGACCTAGTATTGAAATGGGATAAAGCCCATGAAGATAAAGGTAAGAATACCAAGTTCCAACAAATGTGGCTTGGCCCATTTCAAATTGTGGAACAAATAGGCCCATAAACTTTTCTATTACAAGATTTATCAGGTAAGAGAGAATCTGACCTGTTAATGGGAAGATTTTAAAGAAATACTTTCCATAGAAGATGATCTCTTCTGTTCACTGTATATTATTTCCTTTATGTTATTTCTTTTAGAAATAATAATACAAGTTGAAAAACATTTACTTTTGGCTTTACAAATAATAGTCTCTTTTCATTTTGACTTTTCGCTTGTGTAAGTAAAGATTGTTATGAAAGTAATCTTCACATATGAAATATATAGTTAAGTTTTATTGCTCCAAATTTGCATGTTCTCTGCTAAAAATTATATGATCTTTGATGAAACTTAGCTTTAGAAAGAAATCTTTCCTTTACATCAGTTAAAAAAGTATCAATAACAAAGCAAAGTCTCTCTAAATAAAAGCATCTTTAAAACTCTACAATTGTCATCTAGAAGCTCTTAAGGGGCCAATTATTCTCCCCACCTAATCAAATTTCTTTTTTAGAGTGTAATTCTAAAATATACTTAAACTTAAAGGATAAGAGGTCTCATCAAGAGCCGGCTTACCATGATCATAAGATTATAACTAACTGACATTACCAATATTGCATATCAAAACAGGGTAATGGCTTGAGATTATATTAATAAAAAGACAAGGGGTCTTTTCAAGAGTCAGCTTGTTTAGTTAAGTTACAAATCAACTGAATGGCAATGCCAATTTTGGCCACCAAACCAAGACATTTCCTTTAAGAGATAAAAGATGAAAATTTGAGGGAAGAATGAATTACTTCAGAAAATAAAGAAACCAATAAGTATACAAATGAGCTTATATTTAAAATTACATTCTGACCTAGGTGGGATACTGAATCATTGCTGGTTAAAAGGTAACCCTGTTGAGGCTATGAACGCCTACTAGCAGCAGAGGCTCTACCTATGACAGTTGAGTATACCAAAAAACTGATATGAGAAGAGCCTCTCTATTTTTATCCTTAAAACCAAGTGATGACTGATGTAGACAAAGTGACTTTCTTATGAGAAAAGAATAATCAAAAAAATGATAGTTAAGAAGATGTTGTTTTATTATTATTTAGCAGTATTACTTACCTTATATTCCATGTAATTTTTATTTTCAGAACTATCTTTATTTTGGAAGTTTTTAGATATTTCAAAAAAATCTCAGAAATAATTGGTTCTTCCAAGTGAATCGCCAATTGTTGTGCTATTCAACAAGCCCCCATTGATTAATAGTAGTAGTTAATATTACATTAATAAATAGGGACCCTAAATCCTTCCAAAAATAAACTTAGCATTTAGGCATTTTTCTTATTTAATTTTGGAATAAAGTGAGATATCAATCAAACCCCTTTTTCAAAAGAACTACTAAATGCTTCCCTTCTCGCGTATCGCATGATTAAGCATCATCAAAAAACCTTGATAACCCACCAAATATACTGAAAAAATATTAAAAGAGGACTCCATGCTTTATACCTCGAAACTATCATATTTTTGATATAAACTAGGTCCTAAAGCTTTTCTCGTTAAAACCAAGTCTCGCATCGCATATCGCTATTTATGAAGAGCCTGCCTTAAAAGGTTATCTCAAAATAAGAGAAATGTGAAACTGCGATGGCAACATAGCCTTTATGGCATCGCATTTCGAGCATTTAAAAGAACACCACAAACTTACCATCAATTGATATTGCGAAATGCGATCAAGACCCAAACCCACTCCTTCAATACATTACGAACAAATGTTTAGGTCCGCCACTTATTAAAAGATGTCTTTACATAGAAAATCCTGACAATTAGCTATGTTTTGAGACAATAAACGAGTAGCTCGCATCTCGTAGAAACGCAAGGGAGGGTAAGAAAAAGAAAAGGCATAATGTGATATTGCGATCTGTGATATTGCTTTGCAAATCGCAAAATTGTCATTATCGCAATTCAAAGGCTCGCCACCCTAGAAGCTTTCTTCCTGACTTACGATGTAGACATTTATGAGCATTAAAGCTAAGAGATAACGAAGCATTAGTGGGCATTTAGTAAGAGTTAACTACATTTATGTGTGAAAAACCATTTAACATGATATGATATCTTCTCAAGTGTGTTCGAATAAAACTCCTTTTTTCACCTTTACAAGTTATCCACATTATTCCATTTCACATTCATTTTCATCTTTGTGTATCTGATGACTGTTGTTCTTCACTTTTAGGGAAAATCCACAGAGCAAATCATTGGGAGAAATGGTGAAGAAAGGCAAGGTAGTCATCTATAAGAAATAAAAAATGACTCCTCTATTTACGAATATTACATGCAACAGAGAGGGAGGAACCTCTACGTGGGAAGCCATGTATAATATACTGGAAGAAGAGAAACCAAGGATTCTGGAAACGAAGGTCACAGTTGACGAATGTGATTCCTCAAACACCTCCATGTTTGAGAAAACATGCTCATTTTTGCATCGCATAGCTGCGTGTCCAAAGATAATCCCTTATACAGACATGGTTAAATGGGTTATTGATGAAGCTAATATCTCAAGCAAAGAATTCAAGACCAGAAGCCAAGAGGTTATGGGATCTTTTATGCCAGACAACCTGCATCTTATGTACCACCTACTAGAGTCACAGGTCATCTACAACAAGAAGTTCGTCGAGAAGTTTGCTAAAGAGAATGAGGACCCAACAGACTACACCCGGCCCTAGTCAAATAATGAGAGGAAAATAAAAAAAGACAATAATGATATGTACTCTACTGTGTCTATTTTTCCCCCTCATAGTTTTGCAGCGGCCATGCTATGTAGACTATTTGGCAAACCCGATAGCACTAAATTTTCCCCAAAATGGCTGCCATTAATAGATGCAGCCGTAAATGCAACTATAATGAATTGGGCACAAATTTTGTATGATAATTTAGTAAGAACAATAATGGAGTTTAGAAGGAAAAAAAGTGTTGCTTCGAGGGTTTACCCTCCATTTTTTATGAGTGCATATGTAATGGATGCAATTTGTTTTGGTTCAAAATTTCCTGTCATGGGATGGAAGTGGACTGTCCAAAATCAAATTCCCATTCACATATACCATAAAGACATGTGGGAATCTCAATTTCAACCACATTTTTTCAAAATTTGTCATGGAGTCATGATCCCTATCCACAAACGACTTTATAACCGGGATGCCCCCAGGTTTTCCAAAGAAGCCGAGATAGATATCCTCCTAGTGGCTAGATGGTTTGGGGAGGAAACATTCACGTATATCAGAGTATTTGGTAGCATTAACCCCCCCCAATATCCTCCCATACTATGTTCGGAAAAACTGATGGCTAGAGAGATAGCCCATCAAACAACTAGTGAGGGAGGGATGAGAAAAACATTAAAGGAAGAAAAAAAATACCATTTCTCCTACATTCCCTTTACATTGTCGAGTATTTTCATTACACGACCTAGGGCATGCATTCAAAGAAGAAGAGATTGTGTTATCTCTGCAGTTATCTAAATTCCTAGGAAGGCAATATGACCCATTCGGCACTATCAAAGACTTTACCACCATGGTAAAAATAAAAGTATTCAACAATGAGGAAGATGCATTTGATGACATCTTTTTACAGAAGAAAACCTTCACAAAGGTGAAGCATTTGGCACAATTACTTTTTGACCATGAATATCTTGAAACCTTTTATGAGTACACAGAAAGGAGGCTAACGAAGGTCCCACTGGACCAATTATTGATTGAACCAATAAGGGAGCCTATTCCCAGTGTATGTCTAGAAGGAGATTCCAAAGAAAATTCTAAAACTGATTTTGGAGCAGAATCCCAAGAGAATTCTACCAAGGAGTCAGAGAAGTCATCACAAAATGGGAAAAGCAGAAGCAGGGAGTCAGAAAAAGATACAGCCCAATCTACAGAAAAGACAGTTGAGCAAACTTCATCTAGAAAATAGGCTGAAATCCATTCCACCTCCACCCAGCCAATAAAACCCCTAATGATTGAGTTAGAGGAAGAATGGACAACTTTAATAAAAGGCTCCATACAGAGGAATGAACGATAGAGTTGCAAACTCCACAACAGAAAGAAACTCAAGAAATTACATCAAAGGAGACTATGAATACTCAAGAGGTAGATCACATCCCTGTTACTCCCACCTCTAAAATTGTTTTGAGAATTGAGGAGATTCCCCCTCTAGATGTGTTTTATAGCCCACAACACAAAGCAGTTGTTAAAAGAGAAAGGAAGAAAACGAAGTTGGATTCTACTAATGTTACTACCTTTGATAATGAACCTATGGATGTTGCCTGGAAAGACTAACCCATCGACCCATCTTCCAACCTTACTATACTGTCACAGTTTGTAGGTGCCTATGCTACAATGACCATCGACAAAGAAACAGAGGTGAAAATGTTTCTTAAGTAAAAAGAAGATAAAATTTTGTCACTTGAACAACAATTACAACAAGCAAAATCTAACCAGCAAGCAGAGACATAGTTAGCTAAGCTTCAACAAGAGTTCAAGCAGATGCAAATAAAACATCAAGCCAGCTTAGCAAAGAAGGAAGCACAAATACAAGAAATAAATGATCTACAGAAAGATGATCTAAAAATTGATTAGTTTATTAATGAAGTGCTTTCCAGGCCTTAACTCCCAACTGATGCACCAAAAGGAACTATTACGCTAGAAGATTTCGCAATGGAATTCTTATTGCGAAGCAAGTGACAAATTGATAAGTCAAGTCATAGAAATGAGACTTGAATATGATGAAATCTTGAAAAAAGTCTCCGACTTCATCACCTGGAAAAATTCACAAGATGGGAGAAAGGTCGACTTACCTAAACTAGAAGATTCAAACAAAGAAATCTTATTTTCAAGCTAGGATTCTCGACTTGGAGAGGCAGAAAAGGAAACAACAAATGTAGCAGTAGCAACAAACAGTGCTATCAAAAATATTAATGAAAATTTATATAGCACCAACCTTGTGGCATATTCCATTTTTGGTTTTCTTCCTAATGTAAAACAACTTGAACTACAATGGAGGCAAGCAATAGAAGAAAAAGCATAAGCAATTAGGCAAATGACTAGTTAAATTGGGAAGCATATTGCCAACATTTAGTGAAACCTCACAGCCAGTGGATGACCCTGCGATTCCTAACCACTTCTACAGAGAAAATAGTGCCAGCACTAACCGACGCCCAGTTCACTAGGTAGTTGAAAGCTAAAATCAGCCAACCGACATAGCTCAAGCCCATGACGGACATTTACAATCTAAAAGATCAAATGCAGAATAGTTAGTCACCATGCTCATTTCTATTTTTGTTTTATTTTGCATAGTTTTAGGAAGGTCGTTTAAACCACCTCAACTATTTTTGTAATAATCTATTTTTAGTTTTATATTTTATTATTTAAACCCCTCTCATGCATTTAGAGAGGGGTCTAGAAATTTTATCAGAAACAATCTTCAAAACATGCACTTCTATCCCTTTGAGGAAGTTCTGGTGAAATGAATGGAACGTGATTTATTTTTATCTTATTTGGAATCTTCTACTGAAATTACACTTTTTACTCTTAGATGGTGTTGTATGGATTGAAAGTAGATCAATATTGTTGAAGCACATGAGTAGGACTTATTATAAATTGTACTTTTATCTCGTAATTCTCTTTTACTTATGTATCAAGCAATAATTTCTCTTCAAATTGTTTATGTATGAAAGTTTGAATCTTGGTTGGCATTATTGCACTTCTTTATGATGATGACCTATATTTTATGCTGAATACATGAATAATTTCTTATGCGATATATCTTTCAAAATCATTTTGGATAACTTTTGATATGAAACAATTATTGTTAAACGATTTCACTTCTTATTGCAATTAAATGATCTTTATTACCAATTACTTTTGGACATTGTTGTAGATTGCATACTTCAATTTATTCCCAGGTATAGTAATAATTAGATAATGTTTAAATTAGGATAAAATGCATGTGATTATTATTTTAGATTAGATTACTTTTAGCTTAAACATTACTCCAAAATATCACATATCACCCCATCAACACTATTATAAATTATATTGGGAAACTGCTCCCATAATCGCCAGTCGAAGCCACTACACCAAATGGAAAAGGAGCTTCCAACCAAGGTCCGAACCGGGTGGTTTTCCCCCATGTTGAAGCAATGATTTTCGAGGCTTCAACAACACTGTATCCATATTTTATATATATATATAAATGGTGAAATCCCCCCTTGGAACTAGACATGCCATGTGTCCACACTTTCCACCTCACTCGAAAATAAAATCCTGGGAGTTATGCAACCAACACCATAGGAACCACTAGGGAAGAACTTTTGGGATACGCAGAACCACCTTGTCATGCTTCCACTTCAAATCTATTGCATTTCACTCTAGCCATCCATGTGGGTTCAAGCCTCCATCATGGACCCATCCTCCCACACATTATGTCACTTCTACTCATGGTCATGAACATTTGGGATCCATTGTTGACGCATCACCCTAGGGATAAAATCTTAGTAGGGTTGCACCCAACACCTCAAGAAATCGTTGAGGTAGAGGCATTGGAGTGACATCATAATATTTTCTTGCCATGGTGACATCACACCCTCCACGTGGATCCACTCTAGTGGTGCCACATGTGACCCTTTTACGTGCCACTTAGCACTACAAAACCAAAAATCCACTGACATGTGTCTTGTCTCCTACTTTTCCACCTTGCCCTGAGTCCACGATACCTACCATGCTGGCCTTGGGCCCCACTAGATCCTTCACTACGTGGTAAAGTTTAATTCTCACATTATAATGAATTTTGGGGTCCCCTCCCTTGATAAATTGGATGCCTAGAAATTGGCCCCAACCCGCCATGTCGTTCCACAAATAAAATCTCACCGGGGTTTTCCTAGGCTCCCATCGAAATCTCTAAGCTAAAACCCCTCGGGTTCATCCAATGGTGGGAAGCGCTTACAAAATTCAACATTCAAGTTCAAATCAAGATGATGTCATGCCAATGGGACCCACGATGCCACACCACCCAAAAATTAAAACCCTATGGGATCAAACCATGGCTCCACTTGAAATCTCTAGCAAAATGCTTCTAAGGTTACGTGGATGATGGGGATCGTCACATGGCACCCAACAACATTGAGTACCAATCTTCCACACTTGGTCATGGAATCTGATCACATAGCATATAAAGGAAGATATTTCTTGCTCCTTGATGCCCTAGACTTCCACCCTCATAGCATATATGAGTATACGCTTGAGCCCCCATTATCAATGCTTGCTTATAGTGCTTGCATACATGGGCCTATTAAAATTTGAAGGTCGGGCTCTGTTGTAGCGGCTACAACCACCCTCCAAAATTTTTCCTTCACTTTGTTTTGGAGCCTCCCTAAAATTATTGGTAGCTTGTCTTGCACTTCTCAGGGACTTGTGTTTCATTCAAGTTTATCTCTCACTTGGAAACTTGTGTTTGCTTACTTGCTTTTCTCACTAACCACAAGCTGGCCCCATGACTTGGTTTACATCCAGTTCTTGAGTTGTCTTGTAAAATTACGCAGTCCTAGAGGGCAGCCTGCCTTGCTTTGAGGAATTGCGCAAAGAATCCTGATAGCCTGCTTTGCTCTCTGGAATTGCACAGAGCAGCCCAACAGTCAGCCTTACTCTCTAGAATTCTGTAGAGAATCCCAAGAGTGAGCTTTGGCTTAGAAATTGCATGGACCCAGATGACAACTTCTCTTCAAGTAGGAAACTTAGCAAAGAATGAGAGGCATCCAGAGCCACTTAGCCCAGGAATTGTGCAGAAGAATTCCTCAATTGTTGTTCGATGCTTGTGTTGGAAAATTGCATAGTTCTCTCTAGAACTAAGCAATTTCTCCATGCATGCATGGCAGGCTTTCCTGAAGAAACAAAAAACATCCCTAAAAAATAGGGATCTATTTTTAACACTAAGAGTTACACTCGTCATTTTTAGAAACTTCCTACCACTTGTCGCATTTTCCTAGATTTTTGGCATGAGCATCATAAACCTTGAATCCACCAAATATATTATATGTATGCCCCAAAGCTCATTCTACACATTAGATCTTGGAGCTCTAGTATTCCCGAGGCAACTTGGAACCTTCGACACAGTCGACACAACTTTTCCGGGTAAGTTTTGCTTTTCAAGAATTTTGCTTCTTTTTCTATTGCTTTTTGTTTCCTTAGCTTGTGTGAGTGTTTTTTCGAATGTTTTAGTAAATGGCGATGGAATTTTAGTTTGTTTTAACTTGTACAAGTGTTTTCTCAAGTTTTTCATTTTCTTTCTTAAGCATCACATGCATATCATTGTTTTTTCACTAATGGTCATTGTTGCATCGACTCTCCCCACCAACTCCATTTTTCATTCATTTGAATGATTCCTGCATTGGTTTGATTGCATGCATGATCATTCACTCCTATCTGCACCACACTTCACTCATGCATTCAAATCTACTTATTTTCAAGTTTCTTTTGGGATGATCTGGCTGCCTTGGCTCAGATCTCACTTTTCTCGGCATGCACAACACATTCTTGGATCTCAAGGCTCTACCTTGGCTCCAGGAATTGTGAAAAAGCTACCTGTCACTGACCTCCAGCTGTGGTCTGCGCAATTCTAGGATATAGTTCCTGATCTTTCCCATTGGGATTGAACAATGCACAATTCTAGCCAACAACCTAGCTAGAGTGAACTATGCATTGCGCAGTTCTAGTCCACAGTCAGCCTCACTAGACTGCACTCTGCGCAGTTCCAGTCAGCAGCAGGTCTCATTGGCATCTGGGACTATGCAATGCATAGTTCCAACTGATAATATCCGAGCCTCTAAGAGTCACTACTGTGCAATATTTCTGAATAGTCACCCAAATTGTTGCATGATCAATCCTTGAAGTGCTTTGTGTTTTTAAACTAACATTTTCTTTCCATGAGTGTCCAATTTGTCTCCAGGTACATCAGTTGTTAAGCAGTCTCTCAATAATATAGGCATCATGGTTTCCAACCAAGAGAGATGGATCAAAGGACACTGTCGAGAGTAGTAGTGGAGATGTAGTTTAATAGGTTCCAACAAACTTGCCCATATATGCAGACATGTAGCTATTCATAGAGAAGGACATGAACATCACATGGCAAGAAATAAAGGATATATTTGTAGGCAATTTCAAGGAAGATATGGAAGATTGACAAGTCTATGTCAAAATTCAAAAATCAGGCATGTACAGGGTTGCATGAAGGTACCCCGCCTTTCCATGCACATATATCATTCACTGGGTTGTCTCACATACCGATACTAAGATGATGACATGGAGAAATATCAGTGGGGCACAGCTTGCCACCTTCAGGTTGGAAAACTACCATCAGATGTATCACTTGCTGCAGGCAATGAACTACATGGATGCATTGTCCTTCACTCCCAACAACAATGTAAACACTACAGATATCATGAAGCATTGTGTAAAAGAGCTATCAAAGTTCAAGATGACACCCAACCAGGTCTACAAGATGAAGTCACTCAGGAAGTCTTACCAACTCCTAGTGATATTCACATGTCACTTGTATGGTCAAGAGAGCATGGATACCTTCCCACAAAGCTAGGTTGTGTTGGGTTGTGTTATATTCTTTCCACCACTAGCTCCCCTAGTTAACCAGGGGTTTAGAGGGGGGACGGAGCCCCCCCTTTGTTGCATCGATTGCACAGCAGGGGGGCAGTAGCTACCCCTGTCTAGGGGGTTTGAGGGGGGTGGGTAGCCCCCATCTATGGGGTTTGGGGCAGTGCCCTAGGGAAATTTTTGTTGGACCCTATATTAGGTGGGGCAAACCTACCTATGGTTTTGTGCATGGTTTTCGCACATGGTTTTAGGCGCGATGGTTTTTGGCCCATGGTATTGAATGCTTCGGCATGTCTATATATGTATTGTAACATTCAAAGGAACATAATTAAAAATCAATCTGATAGTCCCGATTTTGGGATCCGGGGAAAATCTTTGTGTATATGTGTTTTAAGTGTTATGCTCTCGCATTGTTTATTTTCTATGTTTTAGAATTCGTATACAGGTAATTTCTGTATGGGGTTAAAACTTACATTTGGTATCTTAGATGTTTTACCTTCAAGGGGATGCCTTTGTTGCTGATGGGTTTCTCTCGGGCATGTGGTAGACCCTGTTCAGTGGGAGATCTGTGGGATTGATTCTGGTGGTGAAAGATGATGGTGAGCAGTGGAAATATAGAGATCAAGAAATTTAATGGTCAGAGTTTTGAGTTATGGAAACTCAAGATGGAGGATCTGTTGGTGGATAAAGATCAGTGGATCGTGGTAGATCCAGGTACTAAAGCAACAGGAGTGTCCGATGAACAATGGAAGAAGTTGGATTTGAAGGAAAAGAGGACAATATGATTGTGTGTCTTAGATTTAGTATTATTGAATGTATCAGGGGAAGCTACAACGAAGGCTTTGTGGGACAAGTTAGGGACTTTGTACTAATCTAAGTCTTTAGTGAATAAACTGTTCCTATGAAAAATTCTGTATAACTTGAGGATGAAATATGGAGACTTGGTGACAGAGGATCTGAATGAATTTAATACTGTGGTTAGTCAATTATTGTTTGTTGATATTAAATTTTCATATGAAGATAAGGGCATTAGTTTGTTGTGTTTTCTACCATATTCGTAGGATAATCTGGTTATTGTAATAGGTAGCAATGCAATTGCCTTGCAGTTTGATGAAATAGTCTCATCCTTACTAACGGAGGAGATGAGATGGAAAAATATGGAGAGTTGGAATGGTGATGCCTTGTCTATACGAGGATGGTCCTAGAACAGAAACAAAAATAAGACGTCGAGTGCGAGATCTAAATCTAGAGGGAGATCTAAATTTCCAGGAAAACCTGTAAAGGTGGTCTGTTGGAAATGCGAAAAGGAAGGGCACTACAAAAGGGACTGTAAATCTAAATCTCCTGACAAAGGAAAGGGACTTGATGATGCTCATTTTGTAGAGGCGAAAACCACCTCAGATGAAGGTGGGGATGTGTACTTGGCTTCTTCAAGTACACATGTAGATCATGAGGCACGGTTGATTGACTCAGGTGCATCCTTTCACTTCACTCCCCATAGAGAGTGGCTCTGCGAGTATGAGAAATATGATGGTAGGTGATGTCCTCTTAGGGGATGACATGAAGGCTAAAATCGTTGGTTGCAGAAAAGTAAAGTTGAAGTTGCAAGGTGGAAGGATTAGAACACTTCCAAGTGTTCTGCATATTCCTGCATTGGCTAGAAATATGATTTCTGTAAGTAGGCTGGATGATCCAAGTGTAAAAACATTGTTCGAGAAAGATACCTGCAAGATGGTTCGGGGAGCACTAGTTTGGTGCAAGGAGTTTAGATTGGAAATCTGTACAAGCTACAAGGTAGCACTATTGTTGATGGGTGCAACAGTTACGTGCTTCTTGAAAGTAGAGCTGAAAATCTAGTGGTCTCTAGAGAGAAGACAATGATGTGGCATCAAAGGTTTGGACATATTGGAGAGAAGGGCCTTCGAATACTTCATGGTAAAGGTATGGTAGAAGGTATGAGTAATAGCTCTCTTGATTCTGATTTCTGTGAAAATGGTGTATATGGGAAGAAGAATCGGGTGAGTTTCCCTTCTGGTGGTAAGAGGGTGAAACAGATATTAGAGCTTGTGCACAATGATGTGTTTGGACCTGTGAAGGTCCATCACTGGGTAAGTCTATGTACTATGTATCACTTATAGATGACTTCTCAAGGAATACATGGATATATTTTGTCAGGAATCAATCTAAAGTCTTTGACAAGTTTAAAGAATTTAAGGCTCTGGTGGAAAAACAGACAGAGAAGAAGATAAAGGTGCTAAGGACAGATAACAGTGGAGATTTTTGCAGTAAGGAATTTGAAGAATTCTGTAAGAAGTGTGGTATAGCACGGAAAAAGACTACTCCATATACACCTAATAAAAATGGAGTTGCAAAAAGAATGAACAAGACGTTGATGGAAAGCGCAAGAAGCATGCTCAGTGGTGCAGGGTTAGGGCAGGAATTTTGGGCAGAGGTGGTGGAGATAGCATGTTACCTGATCAATAGATCACCTTCATCAGCGTTGGAGGATAAGAATCCACAAGAGGTATGCAATAGTAAGAAACCCTCTCTTTCACATCTGAGGGTATTTGGATGTGATGCATATGTACATGTTCCAAAGGAGAAAAGAACCAAGTTGGATAATAAATCTAAAAAGTGCATCATTATTGGGTATAAGGATGGTTTAAAGGATTATAAGCGTTGGAACCCAGTAACAAGGAAGGTTGTGTACATCCGAGATGTGGTGTTCAGAGAGGTGAAATATGTTATTAAACATGAAGTCCCATCAAACGAACTTGAGAAGATAGAATTTGATCTAAAGGAGGAAGAATCAGACTCTACAACAGAAGAAGAATCAGAAGATGAAGAGCCACAAACTCCAGTTGTGAGAAGATCAAGAAAGAAGGCAGTCAAAAAGGTATAGTCCATCTGCTTTCTATTCAAATTTTTATTTATCTATTACCAATGACGATCCCAGAACTATGAAGGAAGCAGTAGATTCATAGGACGGAAAACTCTGGAAAGAGGCCATGGTTGATGAAATGGCATCTTTGCACAAAAATGAGGCTTGGGATCTGGTAGAGTTGTCGGCTGGAAGGAAACCCATTGGTACCTAATGGGTGTTCAAGAAGAAGACAAATGCAGAAGGAAAGGTGGCGAAATGTAAAGCTTGGTTGGTAGCAAAAGGTTATTCCCAGGTGTCAGGAATTGATTTTGGTGATATTTTTTCTCTTGATGCTAAGGTAGCTTCTATTATATTGCTTTTATATATTACTGTTTCTTTTGATTTTGAGGCAGAATAGATGGATGTGAAGAAAACATTTCTTCACAGGTATTTGGAAGAAGAGATATACATGAAGCAACCTGAAGGCTTTGACATGAAGGGTAAGAAATAACTTTTGTGCAAGTTAAAAAGGTCTCTTTATGGGTTAAAACAATCACCAAGGATGTGGTATCAGAAATTTGATACATTTATACGGGGACTTGGCTTCACCAGAAGCAAAACAGATCACTATGTGTATTTTAAATTAATTGGTGACTATGTTATTTATCTGGTCTTGTATGTGGATGATATGTTGCTGGTTGGGAATGAAAAAGAAATTATCCAGGATTTGAAGACCCAATTGTCCTCCAAATTCGACATGAAAGATCTTGGTCATGCAAACTATATTTTGGGCATGGAAATTAAAAGAGATCAAGCAAAGAGGAAACTCTGGTTAAACCAATGGAAGTATGTCGAGACAATACTGTGAAGGTTTAATATGCAGGATAGTAAATCGGTGAAGGTTCCTATTCATTTAGGTGTGAAGTTATATGCTGAACATTGTCCCAAGACACAAGAAGAGGAAGATGACATGTCTCATGTTCCATATGCAAGTGCAGTCGGTAGCCTGATGTATGCAATGGTCTGTACTAGACCAGACATTGCACATGCAGTGGTAGTATTGAGCAGGTTTATGTCAAAACCAGGGAAGGAGCACTAGACAACAGTGAAGCGAGTTTTCAGGTATTTGCGTGGCACTAGTGATTATGGTTTGTGCTACCAAGGAAGACTAGGATTGGATAGAGTGTTGGATATTCATGGTTTTGTTGATGCAGACTGGGTTGGAGATTTAGATTAGGGAAGATCTACAAGTGGGTATGCGTTTAACCTATTTGGAGGTGCAGTCAGCTGGATGAGTAAGAAACAATCTATAGTGGCACTATCAACTATCGAGGAAAAATACATGGCAGCCACTCATGCAAGCAAGGAAGCATTCTGGTTGCAGAGATTGTGTTCAAGTATGGGGTTAGTAAAGGGAGCTATAAGGATAGACTGTGACAACCAAAGTGCAATTTTCTTGGCAGAGAACCCTTCTTATCATTCAAAGACAAAACACATTGATGTTCAGTATCACTTTGTGAGGGATATGATAGAAGACAAAAAGGTGTTGCTGGTAAAGGTGGACACTTTGAAGAATACTGCAGATGCATTGACAAAATTTGTGAGCTCTAAGAAGTTCTCTTGGTCTAGAGAAACAATGGGTGTTGTAGGGCTGGATAAATGACTAAGCTCTCATGTGGCCCCCTATGGAAAGAAAACAACAAGTGGGAGAATGTTCAGTTGTGTTATATTCTTTCCACGACTAGATCCCATAGTTAATTGGAGGGTTAGAGGGGGCACAGAGCCCCCCCTTTGTTGCGCCGATTGCGAAGCAGGGGGGCAGCAAACCCCCTTGTCCAGGGGGTTTGAAGGGGTGGGTAGCCCCCATCTACGGGGTCTGGGGCAACACCCCAAGGAAATCTCTTTTGGACCCTATATTAGGTGGGGTGAACCTACCTATGGTTTTGTGCATGGTTTTCACACATGGTTTTGGGTGTGATGGTTTTCGGTCCATGGTATTAGATGCTTTAGCATGTATATATATGTATTATAACATTGAAAGGAACATAATGAAAAATCAATCTAGTAGTCTCAGTTTTGGGATCCAGGGGAAAATCTCTGCGTATATTTGTTTTATGTGTTATACTCTCACATTGTTTATTTTCTGTGTTTTAGAATTCGTATGCAGGTAATTTCTGTACCAGGTTAAAACCTACAGGTTGTTATGTTAGATTAGTTGGAAAATGAAGGAAGGTATTTCAAATGGTTAGACATTTTGGATCTTTAGTTGAAAGTGCTTGTGTCTAATGCCTGGAATCCCCCTTAGGATGGACAAGCAAGATTCTTTATGTCCGCGTACCTTCTTGATGCTATCTGTGCCCAACAGCAGTTCCTTGGGATGTGTTGGACATGGACACCATCAAAGGATGTTGGGAACGTCTATTACAAGTTTCTCTCTGAGTGCAGCTACCATGGATTCATGGCAAGTTGTCTAACCACTTCATCACCTCACTGTACATGATGATTTTTTAACAGGATCCACCTTGCATGTCCCAAGAAGTGATGCAGGAATTTCTTAACATTGCAGATTGGTATGTGATAAGGTGCTCAAAATTGGGCTCACAAATCAAAGTGTCAAAATCCTGATAAACTTAGATTTAGATTGAGGATCTCATCATTTTGATTCCAACAGTGTGAATGACACTCGAATCTGAGCTCGTATGAATAAGTTAGAGCAAGTCAAAGTTTAGGTTTGACTTGGATAGATGGTAGGAAAAGACGATGTGGTAAGGTCCTTCAACGAATGGGGAAGCACCAAGTGGCAGGCCACCATTGGCCCTCTCATTTCACAAATTTCATATTGCAAGCAAGTCGTGTTAAAGAATCAGCCCCATGAATGGTCAGGGTTGCATTTCTATAAATTGGAATCGCACTTCGCAATAGGGAACCCATTGTAGAAATCATCCCCCAAGGTACCCGAGTTGCGATGTGATAATCGCAATCGCATATCGAAATCACACACCACATAAGGTAGAGACTCGCATTATGTTACCCACTGGTTCTCCACCAATTGTGATTTGCAAAAGGATCTCAGATGCGATGCGACTAAGGGTTACAGCTAGTAGTATCGTCAGGTTTTCCATATCGCAATCGTAAATTGCCTCGCCGCATGCACAAACCATAAGACTGCTGGTTCCTGCTGATTGCGATTTTCGATGGAGTTGCTAGAACCATTGCCTTAACTGTTAGACCTAACCACTGTGTGACCACTTGGCCTTAACCACGAGATAGGCGGGATCGCCAATTTCGGCGAAACTACCATTATTAGCTCCAGATAATGAATTTAACTGGTAGTTAGCCAAATTTGGAGGAGAAAATTGTCGAAAGACTGACAAAAATCATAACTAAGGAAATTTTCGACCAAATTCCATCTAGTTACAGGAGACTCTCCCTTTCATCTTGCTGGGGGCATGTAAACCAATTTCAAGCATAGTCTTTCATTTCGAGCTTGTCTAAAAATGAAACTAAATTCAAGCATAGTTTTTCGTTTTAAGCTTGCCTAAAAATGAAATTGAATCCAAGCATAGTTTTTCATTTCAATCTTGTGTAAACATGAAACTTAACCCAAGCATAGTTCCCTATCATTCAAGCTTGTGTAAAAATGAATCCATTCCCATTTTAACCCTTGTGATTTCCATTCTATCAGCCTTTTCTATTAGATGAGCCTTGGTTGTTTCATTCCATCACCACCATCTCTTTGGCTGATCATACGCTTTCACTTGGTTGTTTTACCCTTTTTCAGGAACAGTTGCAATGAGTGGTCTTATTAGCTAGCCTCTTCACATAAATAAACACATTTTGACAAGTTCCAACATCTAGTGAACCAGTTGCTACCATAGACACCACTCGTTCCTCAAAGCAGAGTCTTGTTTAAGCTCTTTTTAGACTCTCTAAATATGACAAGATTGTCGAGTGCTTGTCCTTTCCAACTCATTAACGAACTGGAAATGATATCTCTCTTGTATTATTTTATGCTTTTTTAGGCTTGAGAGATTAATTTATGAAAAATAGCTTGTGGAGTTTTCTTTTTGTCCCTTTTAAAAGTCTCTAAACATGGAAAGGACCCAGTTATCTTTGTCGTTAAACTCTTCAAAAATATCAAATCGCGACAAACTTGTTCATCTAGACAAGACTGAGTTTCACCTTCGCTAGACTCGTTAAAGCATCAAATAGCAATGGATTCACCTTAAGGGTGGAATTATACAAAAATCATATGTTATCCTCCTCAAGCTTAATAAAAATAAAGAGGTATTGGTCAACAATGATTGGGGAAAATTGGAAAAAGGGGAAAACACTTTATGTTAGCAAGTCCCTCTTGAAAATGAAACTTTCACCTCATCACCATGACTATGTGGGTTGGGCCCTTTAGCTTGATGGTTATCACACCATTGGCCTATCATACCATCCAATACTTTGTTTTGGCTCAATGCTACCAATTCATTTTAGTGTCGCCAACATGTTCAAGAGAAGTCATTCAGTTCAAACTTCATCCTTTGCGATACCATAAACCTTCAATTTCATGACCGTCGTTCCTGAACCTTCTGTCATCAGTGAATTTTCATCTCCAAAATCATTTATCTCATTTTGTGTCGTTGATGTGGGATACATCAAGGCACTTCTGCGATGAGTCGCTTCTTGTCGACATCAGTACATTATCCAAGAAGTTGACTTAGAAACACCCCTTCAGTACCTTGAGGCTTGCATACATCAATGGTAGGTTTCTCGCTTCCGGCGATAGGTTGACATCATTGGCCTTCGACCGAAAGACTTTGTATGGTGTTCGACATCAAATCATTTATTCATACCATGCGAAATGTATTGTAGTACCTTGAGGGTCATCATCATTATCGGTGATTCCTCTCGCGTCTATTAATGGCTTACATCATTGGTTGGTAATCAGACAATGTATTCCCATGTTCAACTTCAAATCATCTATTCAGATGGTTAGACTTGTACTTGAGTGAAAGATTGAATGAGATTGAAGACCCCAGATCTAGTTTCATCCATCTAGGACACGATATTTTCAGGAGTACTAAATCAAATGTAAAATGGCCTTACATTCATGGTCATCCATTCATGGGTCTGTATCTGTAGATGACTATATTTGTACATCTAATGAAAGTTTATAAGTTGAGCATAGGTATGCCTTCCCTCAGTGAGTTCATGAGAAAAAATCAAATTATCATGATATATGTATTGTAATTGATGCAGGTCACCTTCTACTTCAAAACCTCCTCTCCACATAGTAAATCATTTCACTCGACATACATATTTTTGACTTCATGCTTTAGGGGGAAACTGTTACAGATCCATTTGAGCACATCACTCCCATCTTATATATCAGTGCTTTAGGGCCCATCAAACCCCAATTCAATTGTTACATTCCCTAAAGAAGTCAACCATCAGAATGCCTAGCTTCCCAAGAAGTTCTATGGCTGAAATCATCCAAAAATTGTCTCTAAGAGGATCAGTGCAGGTAGATACACTACCAGGGTGTGCTGCAGTGCAGCCTAGTACACTACCAGGGTGCGCTGGGCAAATTTGAGCAAAATCTACATTGGGGTTTGGAATATTTTTATCCATAGGATGCTTCTAGAAGTTTCCTAAGACTATCCACTCCTTTGGGCTCGAAATTGGATGAGGGAGGGAGTTAAGGAACATCAATCCCTTTATCCCTTCCTCCATGGAACTAAATCCTAAGTTTATGTCATAACTTCCTTCATTCACCTATAAAAAGACCACTCATCTAAGTGATCAGGGGCTGGAAATCATTGAATTATAGGGAGATGTTGTTAGTATGAGACTTGAGTTGCTTTCAGGTATTGTAATGATGTCAACATGACTTGCTTGTTATGAGGAGAGGATGGGATTGAACTGGAGGAGTGATACTGAATCAAGAGAATTGGGTTGTAACTCTTCCTTTTACTAATAAAGTGTTCAAAGTTTTTTCCATATGTTTGTATGGTCCATTGATGCTTTCATATGCGTATTATGAACTTGATTCCATTCTATGTTTAATCAGTAGATCATTATCATATGCTTTGATCGATTTTTGTCTTCTGTCTATGTGCGGGTACTTTTCAAGTGAATTAAGTATGGAAAGGAGCGGCAGAATTGGTCAAGGGAGATAAGGATTAAGAAAAAGCTACAGGTAGGCTTCTTTACTGTCTTATTTAATCTATTTGTTATAGAAAAGGTAGAGACTTCTTTGCACTGTTTTTCTAGACTTAGCTACTAGCTTAGGGGTTTAAGCATTTATCCATAGACACTAAAACTTCCCAAAACAAGGGTACCATTTTTTTAGTATTTTGGACTCATCGGAGTAGGTTGCAAAAGAATTTGAGCATTGTAAACACACCTTTTTACACTTTTGAGGATAATAGAGAGGCCCAAGGCATTGGAAGCTGGACCAAGGAGACGTAACCCAGGAAGGGTGAACTTCTTTATAATGTTCCTGTTGTAATTTGTTTTTGATGTTGTTCTGTACATGTTTATGTTGTTGTTCAGTCTCTTATTTATGTTAAATTGCTCATAAAATTAACATAAAAACTCATCATTTCACTTGCAAAAAATTCATGAATCCTTAAGAACAAGGAAAGAATTTTGTTTCTAATCTGAGGAGGATCTTAGCACAACAATCTAATATTCTAAATAAGATCAATTTGGTATCAGAGCACTAGGTTTTCTTTGTGAAAGAAGGATTTAAGTATTTGCAAGTTTATGTCATGCTTATAAGGTTAAAACTCAAAAGAGGAGAAAGGAAGCTGGTTGGAAGCCCTGAAGTTGGGTCAAGGGGAAGGACAGAAAGGTTGCCACAATCTCCAACACTAGTTCAACCTCGAGTTGCAGTTGAGACTCCAGAGATCATGTCTCATGAAGGAGAACCTACAAACATGACATAAGATGAGAAGACCTTCAGAAAGGCTTTCTTTGATATGACAGAGATGATGAAGGTCCTCTATGAAGAGAGGAATACTAGGTTGCAAGGGGAAAGTTCCAAAACCTCCCAGAGGAGAAGGCTCTTCAGAAGGAGATAATGGAAAAGGAGGTAATGCAAATGGAGCAAACCTCCACCCTCTCCACCCTCTTCTTCATCTTCTTCTTCACAAGCATCTTCACCCTCTTCCACTAACACAACCCTTACTCATAATCATCATCATACTTCAAAACGAACTAGGAGATCACCTTTTTTAAAACCTGATGTTAAACTTGAGCTTCCCATGTATAATGGTGAAGTGAATGTAGAGAAGCTTGATAATTGGATTCATAAGTTGGAGGTCTATTGCAGGATTCATAACCTTCAAGAGGATGACATAAAAATTCAGTTAGCTTCCTTTAGAATGGAGGGTGCAACACTAGTATGGTGGGAATCAAAGACCCAAGAGGAGATTAAAAAACATGGTAAGATCTCAATTTGTTGGAATGATTTCATTGTTGCAATCAAAATACAATTCTACCCTCTAGCTTATATGCAGAAATCCATCATGCATTGGTAGAACTTTAGATAGCTTAAAGGTTAAAATGTGCAAGATTACACCCAAGAATTTAGAAAAGGGCCTTTGATGTTAGGTGTAGATTTTCAATCACAGGACACATTGTTGAAGTGCATAAGGTGTTTACATAGTTACATTAGGGATATTATCTTAATGTTTAATCACAATAATCTAGATGATGTGTGTGCGCAAGCCACTCATCTTGAGGCAAGAGGGAAAAACACTCCAGAAGAAGGTAGTAAAAATCCATTTAAGGGTAAAGAGAAATAAAATGGTTTCAAGGGAAAGAAAAATGAATCCATTAAAAAGGAAGGAGAGAAAACAATATGTAAACATTGTTCTAGAGAGGGTCATGATGAAGCTCACTATTGGAAGCTTCATCCCGAAATGAAACCAAAGAAATTCAACAACAAAGGAAAAGAAAAGATAGTTGTCGCCATTAAAGAGGATTCGGGATCTGATTTGGGTGATAAAACTAAAATTACAAAAATGGGTATAAAAGGAAAATAATCCATTTCTAGCACTAGTGTATCAAATTGTCACAATAGCACTCCAAATGAAGAAAAAGGGATAGAATTATTTCATGTGAGAGTAATCTCAAAAAATACAAAAAACGACACACTTTTTGATAGTGGGTCTCAAGCTAACATGATATCTGATAACTTAGTCAAACAACTTAATCTTGAAACCATTTTACATTGCAATCCATATCCATTGGGTTGGATATGCAAGGACACAAGCTTATAGGTTACAAGAAAATGTATTCTTCGGTTTGCAATCATAGCAAACTTCATCGACGAATTTGAATCAGATGTTGTACCACTTGATATATTAGGATTTGTTTTGGGTAGTCCTTATCTCTATGATAGAAAAGAAATATTCTATCATCATGAAAACAAGTACCAGTTGTTCAAGGATGGCATCAAGTACATTGTGAGAGCTCATCGTAAGAAACTAAATCTTTCATTAGTTAATGCAGGGCAAATGAAAGGACTAGTGAATTCAAGTAATAATTTAGTGCTTCTTATGATAAAACATAATGTTGATATTGATTATGAAGCGTTTGATGGTTGTAATTAAACTTGAAAACTGATTTGGTTGATGTTTCTAACCATGATGCTAAGGTGTTTCACAAAGTAAAAGGATTTCCTTCCAAGAGGAGAATCCAACATGAAACACCATTGCAACAAAAGTGTCTTATTTCTAGCATTGACATGCATAAGATGTCAAGAAGGGAAAGTGTAGAAATAACAAAAAACATCCAAGGATTGTTGAATAAAAGCATCATTCGACCTTCTCCTTTACCATGTGGTGCACCCATTGTTTTCATGCCCAAGAAGAATGGTAAGACCTTCATTGAATGGGATTCAAGAATGGTTTTCATCAAAGTAGAGTTGTTGAAGGAGACATATGGAAGACGACATTCAAAACCAAGCAAGGTTTGTTGGAATGGCTTGTTATAATTTTTGGTCTTTTCCACGCTCCTACTACTCTCATGCATATGAAGCAAGATGTATTGCACCATTTCTAGACATGATAGTCTACTTGGATGACATTTTCATTTTTAGAAAATTTCATTATGAACATGTCATGTATGAGAAAGAAATACTTGATTTCTTATGTCAAGAACATTTGTTATTGAGGATGTCAAAGTATATGTTGGATGAAACTTCTTTTATGTACTTGGGCCATGATATTGGAGAATATGAGTTGAAGTTGGACTTCTCCAAGATTGATGCGATTATGGATTGGTCAATGCTCAAGTTAGTCATTTGGATAAGAGGTTTTTTGGGAGCAGCCCAATGTTGCAGGAAAGATTTTGTTATTTTTCCTTCTATTGTATCTCATTTGCATTCTTTAGGTTGATGTATGTGACTATGCCATGGGTGTAGTCTTTATGTAATGTGGTAAGCCCATTTCTTTTCATTCAAAAATTTTCAGTGGTGCAGTGTTTAAGTTGCAACGACAAGGGCACTTTCATTGGATGGGTTTTCTTCTACTATTCCACTTGGTCAAAAGGTAGAAGAAAGGTATAAGAACAAGTTTGTTGATGTACTTTCTAGGCCTATAGTTTGTATAACTACTTTCCTCAAGCATCATGTTGTTTTACATGAAAGTTATGTTCAAAAAAATACATACTTTCAAGATGTATATTCAAGCTTGAGTTAAGGTAACCAAGTAGAGGAATTGGATTATCATTTGCATGATAACTTGTTGTACCATCTTGGCAAGCTTTGTATTCCACAGGGGAAAGAATTAACATCATAACAGAGGCACATACTTCTCTTGTTGCTGGTCATTTTTGGTGTAAGTAAGATGGTGGAACATCTACAGTAGTGTTGTTATTGGCCTCGTATGCTTGAAAGTGTGTCTAGTTTTATTAAAGGATGTTTATTATGTGCAATTAGTAAGCCTAGCAATAAGAAGTTAGGATTATACACACCACTTCCAGTTCCTACACAACCGTGGGAGAGTGTTTCTATGGATTTTGTAGAAGTTGTTCCATTGTCAAAAAGAGGTCATGATTATTTGTATGTAGTTGTGGATAGGTTCAAAAAAATGTGTATTTTGATGCCATGTAAAAAGAAAGTTACAACTGAACAAATTGCTTAGTTATTGCTTTAAAATGTTTGGGTGCATTTTGGGTTAACCATATCCATTGTTAGTGATCGAGATTCTCGTTTTGTTGGGAATTTTTGGTCAAGCTTGTGGGGATTAATGGACACAAAATTGAAAAAGAGTACATATTTTCAGACACAAACAGATGGTCAAACAGAAGTGGTGAATAGAACAGTGATTCATCTTCTTCGTGGGTATTGCAACAAGCATCCTAAGTTATGGGATGTACATTTTCACTATATTCAACATGGTTACAATCGAGCCAAGAAATCTTTAGCTCAAACTTCGCCATTTGATTCATGCTTGGGATACTTGCCTAAATCTCCTTTGGACTTTATTTTTGGCAAATATGTTTCTATTGAAGGTCATAGCGACATAGACAAAGCAAGAAAGTTCATTGAACAAATCCAATTAGTACACCAAAAGGTTCAAGAGCAGCTTGAGGAAATCCAGGGAAAGTACAAAGCAAGGAATGAAAAGCATCCTGAAGATCACAAGTTCCAAGTTGGTGATGAATTTTGGCTTCACATTAACAAAGAGAGACTCTGAGGAGAAGGTAAGAATCTAAAACCAATTAGATATGGTCCATTCAAAATTTTGGAAAAGATTGGTAACAATGCATTCAAGTTGGATTTGCCTTCATATATGAAAATTTATTTTGTTGTTAATGTTGAAAAGGCTGTATGAGCCTCCTTTGATTGAAGAGCAAGGAGAGAATAGTCAAATTCCATATATTGAAGGCTTTTCTCCAGAATTCCTTGATGAGCTTCAGCAAGACATTATACTTGACAGAAGAACAAGGACATCAAAAAGGGGAAGTATCAATTATCTTCGAGTGGGGCTCAAGGGTACAAATCCTTCAAAATTCAAATGGATAGAGGTTGCAAAGGTCAGGGAACTGTACCCTCACCTGCTAGACAATTAACAGTGGTCCTTTTGGGGTCCAAAAGGATTCAAGTGGGGAGGAGTGATAAGGTGCTCAAAATTAGGCTTAAAACTCAAAGTGTCAGAATATTGATAAACTTAGCTTCAAATTGAAGAGCTCATCATTCTGATTCCAATCGTGCAAATGACACTCAAATTTGAGCTTGTATGAAGAAGTTGGAGCAAGTCAAAGTTCACGTTTGCCTTGGATAGATTGTAGGAAAAGATGATGTGGTAAGGTCCTTCAGTGAATGAGGAAGCACCAAGTGGTAGGCTGCCATTGGCCCCCTTATTTATCAAATAGAATATCATAGGCAATTCCTGTTAAAGAATCAACCCCAAGAAAGGTTAGGGTTGCGATGCAATAAACTGTAATCGCACTTCAGAATAGGGAAGGCATTGTAGAAATCGACCCCCAACGTACTTGGGTTGCGATGTGATAATTGCAAATCACAATAACACACCATAGAAGGCAGAGTCCAACATTATGTTACCTGCTAGTTCTCTATAGATGTTGATTTGCAAAAGGATCCCACATGCAATGCGACTAAGGGTTACAGTTAATAGTATTGTCAAGTCTCGTCAATTGCGCTTTACGATGGAGTTGTCAGAATTGTCACCTTAACCTCCAGACCTAACCACCATGTGACCACTTAGCCTTAACCATGAGATAGGTGGGGAAGTTGGTGGGACCACCAATTTCAGTGCAAATGCCATAATTAGCTCCAGAAAATGAATTTAACTGGAAGTTAGTCAGATTTGGAGGAGGAAATTGTGGAAAGACTAAATAAATCATAATTAAGGCAGTTTTTGACCAAACAAGGAAGGAAAAATAGGCTAGGATGCTATTTTTTGAGTATTCTGGACTCATTCGAGCAGGTTGCAGAAGTATTTGAGCATTGTAAACACATCTTTTTACACTTTTGACCATAATAAAGAGGCACAAGCCATTGGAAGCTGGACCAAGGAGACGTATCCCAGGAGGGGTGAACTCCTTTATCATGTTCATGCTGTAATGTGTTTTTGATGTTGTTTTGTACATGTTTATGTTGTTGTTCAGACTCTTATTTATGTTAAATTTCTCATAAAATTAACATAAAAACTCATCATTTCACTTCCAAAAAATTCACGAATCCTTAAGGACAATGAAAGCATTTTGTTTCTAATCTTAGGAGGATCTTAGTGCAAGAATATAATATTCTAAATCAAATCAGTATGCCTCACCCATTGGCACTTTCATTAGGATGTTTGGCACAAAGAAGCCTCTGCATGAGGTACCAAGGTTTTCCATTAACAAGCTAGTTATGCAAGAGGTTACATACCACATCTCCACAAGGTTACCAACAGGACTGCATAGGTGGAAGAAGGCACCATAGGCTACTCTTCCTTTGTGGATTTGGTTGTACAAGATCTGTACCTTGAAAGATGCATATGTCAAGGCCGAAGACTTAAATAATTTTGGGTTTGGCACCAAGAGTTTCAGTTCGTATGATCCCCATTGCATATGCAAGAACCATTGTGCAAAGGTGTATTACCCATGGATCCATGGGGCATGTCATTGGCTAGAGGAAGATCCTTGGAGGTATTACTACAACTGCTCTATGCTCAATGAACTAGTCAACGTAGCAGTAGAATGGAAAGAAGCACTATAGGCACACGCACCATAGGAAGCAACAACAACAAGAGCAGTGAGAAGCAAACTGGCACAAGATAAAGGTAAGAGGAAGATTTGAGAGCACAAAGGCTTAGAAAAGTTGAAATTTTAAAGAAAATCCACTTTTTGAGAGAGTAGCTTTGGAGATAGATGCGAAGAGGCGACAATGCAAAAGGAGAGTAGAGCGGAAAAAGAGAGAGAGGAATTTTTTTGAAGATACAGAGAGGAGATTGCAGGAGACAGAGAAGAAGCTGAAAGCAGAACAAGAGTTCAGGAGAAGAGAAAGGGAAGAAAGGAAGAAACAAGAAAAGGAAGAAGGAAAAGTCGCATTGAAAGAGAAAACTACTTTTTTTAAGTAGATACACGTTGAGACAACAAAGCTGTGATGAAATGAAGAAGAGGGTGAGAAGGTGAAGGTTTGGGAACTTGCTCAGTAGGTTGAGGCAAAAAACATGGAGATGGAATAGGAGCTACAAGACCAAGACATCGATTTCATGTTGAGGGTATCCAAAGTCGCACCACAGTGTTTGTCACCTCCATAATCACAACCAGTCCCGAGCGAGCAAGGATAAGCTATTCTCCTTGATGACGATCCAGATATGGATGTGTACAATCTAGAATTTGATGAGTCACGACAAAGGATTGTACAGGCATGAAGAAAGAAACTCCTGGATGATCATACATCACCTACGCACACATAAGAAAGGGTGATTGTACACGATGTTAGAATTTTTCTAGTTGCCATGGCTGAGGCTTCTAAGGCCTATGAAGAAGCCACGAGTTCAACAGTCAAGTAATTGATAGGAGAGAATGATCGAATGATGAAGGAATTGCAAGAGGCGAGGCAAAGAACATAGCAGTCCACAGGATCTGCCATAACAGAGATGAACCAAGCAATAGTGGTGAAGATATCAACATTGGAGGCTTCCATGCAGACAATGTATGATAGATTTGTCACCATGCACAAAGAAGTTGTCCATCTATATGGATTTCAACATCATTGCACGCAGACAACCGAAAATCTCAAAGACATTCACATTGTTATCGCACACATGAAATAATGGACAATGAGGTACAAGTGAGCCCCACTTTACTTGCATAAGAAGATCATTCCAGAGGCTGAGCTAGACAAAGTACATATTAAAATGTTGATCCAGAACTTTGAGCAACTCCCTCCACTCATCACTAGCATTGAGGCTTTCTATGCATGGTTGTTCACGATTCTGGATGTCATAGTGCAAACACACAAGATCCCTTCCATCATAACCCTCACCAAGGCCATTAGGAAAACCAAAGTCATGCTAGCTGTCGACAAGTACATAGAGAAGTTGATGTGTGAAGCCACCAATGATGACTTGCATCTCAATGTAGATAACATGCAAAAGTACTCTAGTGGTCCAGCCACACTTAGGACAATGTTGTGCATGCTTTGGGATGAGATGGATAGAGGTTTCAGAACCATATACTTGGAAGCCATGGAGGTGAGAGTTTGCTTCGATAAAAACCTCATCAAATAGTAAGGGGACACAATAGCGTAGTACCAAGATTGGTATATGTTCGTCACCAAAGACCATCGTAAGGAGGTTACTGAGTTGGTCTTTCCCCAAGACCCCAAGTGATGTTTATTGTCTTGTCAGGACGACTCAAGCCTATTTTTTTACCACATGGATATATGTGGAAATTGTATTGCTGTAAATATGTTGTAAGTGAAATTCCAAGTGTCATTAGTGAAACGTGAATAGTCACTATTGTAATGTGAAGATTCATGAGCATAGTCCAAGAGTCAAAGGGGAATGTCAAGGGTCACCTGACCCTTTTCTATATATAGAACCTCATAACTTATAGTACAAGCTTTTCGAAGCCAAGATTTTGGGTAGGCATTGCTTAGAGAAGGATGGGAGAGTATTGTGACGAGCCTTGGCTTCTCCACAGCTTAGAGTGAGTACATCTCTTTGGATAAGTAGGCAGTGTTGACTATAATGTTACACTATTGGGGCTAGTGGTTGTCAATGGTATATGTATGGATGGAACTTTCTCTTAGTAATATATAATAGATCCAACATGTATGCATATGTTTTTATTGTAGTTGGATTATTCTGGTTTCCTTAATAGTGTATGTTATTTAACTTACACATTTGTATATGAACTATTTTGTATCCAATTGTATGAATCTTGTTGTAGATGTGTTGTTGGTTTAACCCGCCATTTTGGATTGTGGAATATTCTTCTTTCCAGCTTTTGATGTCATTTTTCTCATGTGTTCCTTTCAGGCTCCATACTATTACAGGCTTCTAAGGGACACATTTCCTTTTCCCCTCTATGTGTTAGAACCCCCATGCATCTCGCTTGGCTCACTGTAAGGTCACACACTTGCTTCTGACAAAGATATCACACTTACCTCTAGGCGCTCTCACAGTTAAGGCATTGATTTACTACCCACTGGTGGGACTCCTACTCCAAAAAGTCTGAGGTCTAGTTGGCACTTCTGACCATGAAGATCCCCTGAAATGTTGGCAGGTCCATCACTGTGAACATTTTTGGTGCTAGAAGGAGGGTCATATGACAAGTTGAGTCCTCAAAGTATGTTTTGAATATCTGCACATTCTTCATGACTTACATTACAATTAAACCTCTGGCATGCATGTCTCATGGATGTGATGTTGAAGTGTCAGAGGATCTCTTTAATGACTTCTCACGTAACACATATGATGGTGAAGTTGGAGCAACCTTTCTTAGTCACAGAGTTTCCTTCATGGGTTTTTGTGAAAGGAATGAAATCTTCGAGGAAGAAATTACCCATTTGTTGTTCACATTCACACTCTGAGGGCACACACTACAATGGTGAGTCACATTGCCTGAAACCTCCATTCACTCTTATGATCAGATGATCGGAGAGTTGGCCCGTGCTTTCTATCATTATGATCATAGATCACTAAATTCTTTTTTATCAAATTACAGAAAGCACCTGATGAAACCCTTTTGCAATTTTGGGAGCACTTCCAAAATGCCTCTTTTCAAATCCCAAAAGATGAAATTGATTGGAAATTTCTCAATGAAAGATTTTAGTATCTTCTTCACATATCTGAAAATCCTCATTTGTTAGAATCATTCGAACCCCTCCCAACATACCTCAGTGTTAGAGCTACCAAATCCAAGATGAACAAGGTTTTTGTCACAAGTGACCGTCAATATGCTTCTCATCAAACAACTCTAGCTATGAAGTGCGAGGTGGGAGAAGTTGTGAACCCATTTGTTGAACTGTCACATCCTCCCACCCCACCTACTCTAGGTATCTATGCATATTTATCTTACAATCCTATTGGTTGTCACATGAACTCGTTTTCTCAACCTTCATCCTCTTATTCTATTGATCTTCAAGATTGTACTATGTTGTGTTCTCTCGTTCCACACTCCACATTTGTTGTTCATGAGGATCAAGTTGTTGGCAGTGTTGGTGTTGAGAAGCCAACTTGCATTGTCATTTATGATGAGTATGTGTGGGAATCTGAAGAACAACCTATGGTGGACGATGTCCTCCTTCTGTCTGCACCTCATCTGTTGTTTCCTGACATCTTTTTTTATTCTGCCATTTCTGACTTGTCCTATGAAAATTCATCCCCAGATGTTTTTACTTTTGATCATTCACAGAACACAACGGATGTCAGTTTTTCATTTTATTAAAGAGGGGACACATTGTTCTTTCTAAATCCACCCAATATATCATCTTTTCTTTCTAGAAACTCAGAGGGTGAAAATTCTTGTTTCTCATCAACCCCTCTATATGATTCATCAGATCATGAGGATGCTAATGAACATCTCAAATGTTTTGATCATGGCTATCGTGATCTCTTTACTCCTTCATTTGATCATGATATTGATTCACTTGTTATTTATCTTTCTAAGCCACCGGTCTTTGACGATCTACCTGATGATGAAGCAGAAACCCATCAAGCTGTCAAGACACTTTAGGCCAAGTTGATGGTTATGTGAGGTCCTCATTGTCTTGAGGTTAGTTTCGCTTCCGATCAGAAATATGTTGAAACACCCCAGGCTCATCATCACTCTCCTATTTGCATTTAAGATTAGTCTGATCCACAGATTTTACATCCTCCACCATAATCACATGATCCCATTGCTCATACATTGGAGGAATCATACACACGAGCACTCTTGATAAGAAAAATTTGTCTTCCTTTCTCATGTTTACTTGTTTGTCACGGTGAAAAGAGTGTACATGCTCATCATCCTCGCATAATGTGTTGCAACACCATGGTACATCCACAGAGTGTTTGTCTTGCAGTTTTACTCTTTTATTTTTTGTGGACGCATTCAAACTTCGAGCATGTTGGTTTTCGCTATCTTATCTTTCTTGTGTGCTGGTTTACATGTATATCTTTCTTTTCAACCGTGCCTTTACCAAAATGGGTCAACCAATGTGTTGGTGGCTGACTTAGAAATATCACTTCACGTGAGTAGGCCCATGCACTGTTTAGTTTAGGATTAGGAGTAGTGTTTTCTTTCTTGTTTGCTTTGTTTTATTGTTTGCTTTGCTTGCATGTTTTTCTTTGCTTACCTGTTTCTCTTTATGTTTAACTATGTCCTTTTCTTATTTGTTTTGTTTGCTTGTTCTGCACCCGTAGGTTTAGCTTCACATGAAACTATGTTTGGCTCTTGAAACAAGAAGGGTTAAGTACAAGAGGACTTGTACAACTATCAACAATTGGTTATATGTTGTCCTCTCTCTTTATGAAGATACTTTTTTCTCCAGTTGATGATACCCTGATGGAAAATACATTTTGTTTAGAGTGAGTCTTCATGAAAACACAACGCTTACACTTTTAATTAGTACCACCTACTCTAATTGGTTTTTCTATGTTTGTTTAACCCTTGTCAGCTCAATCAAGTAGAGTAAGGTGACAGGGAAAACCTTAACAAGTATGTCAAAGGTATATATAACATACTTCTCTAAAGGGACAACCTCTTATGCTCTCAATAAGTCGGGATCCCTCTTCTACCTCATGAAAATAAATAAGTGCCTATGCATAGTTCTCTGAAAATTAAAAAAAAAATGAAAAATGAAAAATAAAATAAAGGCAAAAGAAGAGAAAGGATTCTTGCACAGAGAGATAACACAAGTAACTCCATCAGGGTACTGACTAGGCTTGATGGTCGCAGAGCGATGCTTGTGTTCCTACGTGACTCCGTCGGGGTACTGTCCAGGCTTGATGGCAGTAGAGAAACACTAGAGATGAAACGAAAACTCTGACAGTTATATTACTTGTGCATCAATATACCCCTCTTTCCCAATCAAAACAACTCATTTGACTTCACTTGGTATGTGTGCTGATCGATCAAGAGAATGGGAGGGACTATATCTATAACTCAAGTTAGTGAGGAAGCCATGACTATCAAATAATCGAGCAATACTTCCAAAGGATTTAGACTCTCTTTACATGGAACAGGGTCCATACAAAGAGCCGGAGTTCTAACAGTGTGTCACTAACATTGTAGTGGCTACAACCAACCTCCAAAAAATTTTCTTCGCTTTGTTTTGGAGCCTCCCTCCTCAAAATATTAGTAGCTTATCTTGCACTGCTTAGGAACTTATGTTTCGTTCAAGTTTATCTTTCACTTGGGAAGTTGTTTTTGCTTACTTTCTTTGTTGAATAACCACAAGATGACCCCATGACTTGGTTTACATCCAGTTCTTGCACTGTGTTGGAAAACTATAGAGTCCTAGAGGGAAAACTGCCTTTCTCTCAGGAATTGCATAGAGAAACCTGAAAACCTATCTTGCTATCCAAAATTCTGCACAATAGCCTAACAGCCATCCTTGCCCTCCAAAATTGTGTAGAGCATGAGAGGCATCTAGAGCCACTCAACCTAGAAATTACGCAGAAGAATTCCTCAGTTGTTGTCTGATGCATGTGTCAACAAGTTGCCCGGTTCCCTCTAGAACTGTGTAATTTCTCCATGCATGAATGGCAACCCTTCCCGAAAAAGAAAAAATAAGAAAAGCATCCCTACAAAATAGGGATTTATTTTTAGCAGTGGGAGTTACACTCATGTCATTTTTAGAAACTTCTTGCCACTTGTCACTTTTTCCTAGATTTTGGCATGCATGTCATAAACCATGAATCTAGCAAATCTATTTAATGGATGCCCCAGCGCCGATTATACACATTCGATCTTGGAGCTATGGAATTCTCGAGGCATCTATGAACCTTTAGCACAGTTGGCACAACTTTTCCAAGTAATTTTTTCTTTTCAAGTCCTTTTCTACTTTTTTTGTCACTTTTATTTCCTTGTCTTGTGTGAGTGTTATTTTTCATGTTTTACTAAATGACCGATGGCATTTTAGTTTTTTAAACTTGTAGAAGTGTTGTTTCAAGTTTTTCATTGTCTTTCTTAAGCGTCACATCCATAACATTGTTTTTGCAGTAACAGCCGACATTACGACAACTCTACCCACCAGTGTCATCATTTGTTTGTTTGACTAATTCCTACATTGGTTTTGATTACATGCATGATCATTCACTCTTATCAGCACCATACTTTCCTCATGCATTTAGATCTACTCGTTTTCAAGTTGCCCTTGGGTAGATTTGGGCTGCCTTGGCTCAGATCTCGCTTTGCCCGACATGCACTGCACATTCCTCGATATTAAGACTCTACCTGGGCTCCAGGAATTGTGCAGAAGCTTCTTGTCCTTGGCTTCTAGCTGTGCTCTATTTAGTTTTGGAAGACAATGCCCAATCTTGCCCACTGGGATTGTGAAAGTGCAATTCCATCCAACAACCCAACTACACTAAATTAGGGATTACAGAGTTCCAGTCCACAACTACCCTCACTAGACTGCGCTCTGTGCAATTCCAGTTAGCAGTAGGTCTCACAGGTAGCTGAGACTACACAATGCACAGTTCCAGCTGACAGTATCCTAGCCTCTCAAATTCACTAGTGCAAAATCTTGTTGAGTAGTCACGCAGTTTGTTGCATGATCGATCCTTGAAGTGCTTTGTGTTTTTAAACTCACATTTGCTTGTTCACATTTTCTTTTTGTGAGTGTCCGCTCTGTCTCCAGGTACATTAATTGTTCAACAATCTCTCAGCAGTACATGCATCATGGTTTCCAAGAGAGCTAGATCAAAGGACATTGTCGATAGAAGCACTGTAGATGTAATTAACTAGGTGCCAATGAATTTTCCCATCTATGCAGAAAACACGTTGTTTGTAGAGAAGGACATGAAGATCACATGGCAAGAAATAAATGACATATTTGCAGGCATTTTCAAGGAAGATGTAGAAGATCGACAAGTCTATGTCAACATTAACAAGTTAGGCTTCTATAGGGTTGCATACAGGTACCCCACCTTCCCGTGATATCATTCACTGGGTTGTCTCACATACCATTCGCGAGATGATAACATTGAGAAATACCAGTGGGGCACATTTTTCCACCTTCAGGTCAGAAAACTATCATCAAATGTATCACTTGTTGTAGCTGGTGAACTACATGTATGCACTGTTCTTCAGTCCCAACAACAATGTAAACACTTGAGATATCATGAAGCATTGGGTAAAAGAGACATCAAAGTTCAGGACGACACCCAGCCATGTCTACAAGATGAAGTCACTCAGGAAGGCTTACCAACACCTGGTCATATTTTCATGTCGCTTGTATGATCAAGAGAGCACGAATACCTTCCCATAGAGTTGCATTGTTATGTTAGATCATTTGGAAAATGAAGGAAGTCCTTTCAACTAGTCGGACATGTTGGATCTTCAGTTGAAATTGCATGTGTCTAATACCTAGAATCTACCAAAGGATGGACAAGCAAGATTCTTTATGTTCGCATACCTGCTTGATGCGATCTGTGCCCAGTAGCAATTGCCGAGCATGAGTTGCACATGGACACCATCAAAGGATGTTGTGAATGTCTATTGCAAGTTGATCTCTGAGTGCAACTACCGAGGAGTCATGGTGAGGTTGTCTAACCACTTCATCGCCCTGTTGTACATGATTATTTTTTAATAGGGTCCACCTTGCATGTCCCAATAAGCGATGCAAGCATTGATCAACATTGAAGATTGGTATGCCTCACCTGGTGGCACCTTCATCAGCATGTTTGGCGTGAAGAAGCCTCTGCATGAGCCACCAATGTTCACCACGGAAAATATGCTCATGCAAGAGGTTGCATACCACATCTCCATAGGGTTGTCAGTAGTACTCCATAGGAGGAAGAAGGCACCATGGCCTACTCTTCCTTTGTGGATTAGGTTTGACGAGATCCTTACCTTGAAATGTGCAAATGTCGGGGCCAAAGACTTGAATAAGTTTGGGTTTTGCACCAAGAGTTTCAATATGTATGATCCCTGCTGCATATGCAAGAACCGCTGTGTGAAGGTGTATTGCCCATGGATCCACAAGGCATTCATTTGGCCAGAGGAAGATCCTTGGAGGTATTGCTACAATTCCTCTAGGCTCAATGAACCAGTCAGCATAACGATAGAATGGAAAGCAACGTTGTAGGAAGTAGCACCATAGGAAGCAACAACAACAACAACATTGAGCAGTAGATTGGTGTAATACAAAGGTAAGAGGAATATTTCTAAGAGTGCAGTGGTTGAGCAAAGCTACAAGTTCAAACAAGATCTACTTGTTGAGAGAGTAGCTTTGGAGATAGATGCAAAGAGGTGAAAGCACAAAAGGAGAGTAGAGTAGAAGAAGAGACAGAAGCAAAAGTTGGAAGATACATAGAGGAGATTGCAGGAGACAGAGAAGAAGATGAAAGGATAACAAGAGATTAGGAGAGAAAGGGAATAAAGGCATAAAAAGGAACAGGGAGAAGGACAGGGCGCACTGACAGAGAAAACCATGTAGATACAGGTTGAGACAATAGATTAACTAGCAGATGAAGAAGAGGGTGAGAAGATGTAGGTTCGGGAACTTGCTCAGCAAATTGAGTAGTTGGTTGAGGAAACAGACATGAAGGAAGAAGAGCTATAAGAACAAGACATTGATCTTATGCCGAGGGCATCCGAGGTCGCACCATAGTCTCTGCCACCTCCAGAATCACAACAAATTCTAAGGGAGCAAGAATTTTTTCTCCTTGATGATGATCCAGAGATGGATGTGTACAATCTCACATTTGACGAGTCACAAAAAAGGATTGTACAGGAATGAAGAAATCAGCTCCCGAATGATCATACATCAATGACGTACACAAAATAAAGGGTGATTGTACCAGATGATAGAAGACATCCAATTTCCATTAACGAGGCTTCTAACGCCTATGCAAAAGCCGCGAGTTCAACGGTCAAGTTATTGATAACAAATAATGATCAAATGGTGAAGGGAAAGAGGCTAGGAAGAGAACATAGCAGTCTATAGGATCCACCATGATAGAGATGAAGAAATCAAGAATGGTGGAGATATCAACTTTGTAGGCCACCATGCAGGTAGTGTATGGAAAATTTGTCACCGTGCACAAAGTAGTTTTCCATCTATATGACTTTTAGCAGTAGTGCGCATAGACAACCCAACCTCTCAAATACATTCACACTACTATCACCCACATTTAAGAATTGACAATGAGCTACAAGGGAGCCCCGCTTTACTTGCACAAGAGGATGAAGCCAGAGGTTGAGCTAGACAAAGCATGGATTTAGATGGTGATCTAGAACTATGAGAAACTCCCTTCATTCATCACTAGCACTGAGGCTTCCTATGCATGGTTGTTCAAGAGTCTAGATTTCATAGTGCGAACGCACAAGATCCCTTCCATTAGAACCCTCACCCAGACCATAAGGAAGAAAAATGTCATGTTGGATGTCGACAAGTACATAGAGAAGTTGATGCGCTAATCCACCAATGATGAATTGCAGCTCAGCGTAGATAACATGTATAAATACATCGGTGGTGCAATCACACTCAGGACAGTGCTGCACATGTGTCATGATGAGTTGGAGAGAGGTTTCATAACCATAGACCTGGAAGCCATGGAGGCAAGAGTTCACTTCTACAAAGACATCATAAAAGAGTACGGGGACACAATAGCATAGTACCAAGATTGATATCATTTTGTCACTAAAGACCATCGCGATGAGGTTACAGAGTTGTTCTTTCCCCAAGACCCCAAGTGTTGTTGATTGTCTTGTCAGGCTGACTCAAGGCTATTTTTGTCGCACATAGGTATATGTGGAAATTGTATTATTGTAAATATGTTGTAAGTGAAATTCCAAGTGTCATTAGTGGAATATGAACAATCACTATTGTAATGTGAAGAGTCATGATGGTAGTTTAAGAGTCAAAGGGCAATGTCAAGGGTCACCCCACCCTTTTCCATATATAGAACCTCATAACTCATAGTATAGGCTTTTGGGAGCCAAGATTTTGGGTAGGCATTGCTTAGAGAAGGCTTGGAGAGTATTTTGACGAGCCTTGACTTCTCCAAAGTGTAGAGCGAGTGCATCTCTTTAAAAGAGTAAGTGGTGTTGATTGTAATGTTACACTATTGGGGCTAGTGGTTATCAATGGTGTATGTATGGATGGAAATTTCACTTCACAATATATAACAAAGCCAACACATTTTCATGTACATGTTATTGTGGTTGGACTATTCTAATTTCTTTAGCAATGTATGTTATTTAACTTATGCATTTGTGTATGAACTATTTTGTATGAAACTATATGAATCTTTTTGCAGATGTGTTGTTGGTTTAACCGGTCACTTTGGATTGTGGACTATTCTTCTTCCATCTTGTGATGCCATTCCACTCGTGTGTTATTTTCAAGATGTGTACTTGTAAGGGACACACTTCCTTTTACCCTCCATGTTTTAAAACCCCCATGCATCTCATTTGGCTCACTGCAAGGTCATACACTTTTCCAAAAAACATATCACACTTACCTCTATGTGCTATCATAGTGGAGGCATTTCTTTACCACCCACTACTGGGACTCCTACTCCAAACAGTCTCAGTTCTAGTTAGGACTTATTACAGGGGAGATCCCCTGACATGTTGGTGGGTCCAGCACCATCAATAGATTCTTAATGCATCGAGGCTCATCTCCCACTCGTTTCCATGTTAGTATATACAAATATAGTTGTATTATTGTGAGGCTCTTAGAGTTATCCCTCCTGAGATTAGAGTATATGCGCATACACAATATTCATGTTATCATTCCTAAGCTTTTATAGGTTTCGACTCTGCATGAAAATGTATATATGGACATGCATGTATATAATTTTACATACAAATGAATGTTATCCTTCCTGAGCTCGGTACTAATAAAACTAGGTGTGATAGCCAATATTTAACTGCAAAATAAACTCAACATAGATATTTCCATTGATTCATACATAAGCCCATTTTTCGAATTTCAAGGTCATAATGGTTCATATATCTACATGCCTATTATGATGATAATAAACATAAAACCAAATCATAAACACATACCATGATTTATTCATTTACCAAAGAACAATATAGGAATTCAAAAGATATTTAAAAGTATGATTATGAGAAATCAGCCTCTCATTTCAACACTGGAAGAGGGTATCCCCTACTATTAATTTAGGCACATTAACAACAAGGAAAACATAAACATGAGATCCATATGCAATACGGTGAAAAATTCAGACATTTAGTTACAAATTCATGAGAACATTTCATATAAAGTTATAGGACATTCAAAGCACTTTAGTCAATAGTTTCATATACCACCATTCTGACAACCAGGAATATTTTTTCAAAGCCATACATTAAATTTCACAAGTAAATATTGAAATTCATAGCTCTCAACTAAATATATGCAAATGCAATAAACCAATGACAAAACTGAAGGTGGAACTTCGATTTTCCTCCCAACCTTAGAATTAATGTAGTTAGAATTACTCGTGCTAGTCACTCGTAAGCCAAATTGATGATCTAAGGGAAATTTCTTTAATAGTTTTACTTGCAGGTCATAATCAACTCAAAGAAGAAATGGATTACTTATAAAATAAGGTGGTTCATAAGCTCTTTAGCAAGCACCCGGAGTTGTTTCTTAGCCAATTCTTGGCAAGCACTCATTCCCAATTTCCTCAGAATTTCTTGAGCTCCTCTAGGCCACAATATTCCTGGTGAATTTCATTCCCTCCACTTTGTAGGTATTTCTAGTGCTTCTCATGTGACCCCCCAAGAGAAAAATACAACTCCATCATTGTTGAGAAAATTCCTTTTTATAATTTCTCAAAGATTCCTCTTCATGTTCCTCTTGGAATCTTCCTCGTATTTTTCTTATTATTTGCACCATACAATTAGTTAAAGCTTCCAACTTACCCCACCTGTTATAGACAATTTTGTGCCTTGCATGAATTGTCAATAATCCAAGGGATCCAAAGTCCCTAAACATGATGTTCGTACCCCTAGAGGAACAAGGTCAGCAAACCAACAGCTCTCAGATCAGTTCTCCACCTGAAAACACTCAAAAACAAGCAATCCTGAAATCAAAGCAGGTGCTCCACTAGGCTTCTGCGCTGAAACTCAACTCCTCCATGGTGTACCTGCGTTGCAAAGCAGGTAGAACAAAGGCCACCTGCGCTGAGCGAGATGGGACAAGTGGCACACTGAGTCATTGCTCTGGAATCTTCCAAAAATGACACTTGGATCAGGGATTTCGCCTTGTGATGAGTCAGAGGCTCTGTTTCTCCAAGTGGAAGCAAAGTTCTCCAAGTGGACTCAAGAACTGAAGATCAACTGAAGAGAGAGAGGACACAAGGCAGCTACACATCAGTTGCAAGCTGACTGATCCTTTCTCAATTCATCTATATATTGAGCTCTCTCCTATGAGCTCAGGAGGCTGGAATTTTGTGCAAAGTAATGATATGTTGTTGGTTTCACTATAGAACTATTGGGTGATTGCTTGAAGGAGGTGAAGAGGAGAAATTCTTTCTGCTGGGAGGTGTTGCTGGATTGGGGCCTTCAATGGTTGTAACACTCTCGAAACTTTACTTCTTCTATTAATAAAAGCTATTGAGGTTCTTCTATATACATTTGTTTCAATGATGTGTTGTGATAATTGTATATTTGATTTATGCTAATCCTTGAATCAGTTATGATTGCATGCTTCTTGTAGTTTCCTTCTTTGTTATTTTACAGGATCTCATTGTAGCTGGGCCAGTAAAAGAGCAAGGAGCTGGGAGCAAGCAAGCAAAGAGAAGAGTTTGGATTCGACATTAAGCGCAAGGCAACGGTTAGTGCATTTCTTCATTCTCTCTTGCTTTCATAAAGAAGTAAACCTTAAGTAGTTTTCTTTACAGTTGTTGCTGAGGTACTATCACCCTTAGAGTGGGATAGGGTCATCCGAATCGGATACTTTTCCCTACAACACCACCTAGGTTTATCTTTCCTCTTCCCTCTTAGATCATTGATCTTTTCTTCCACTCTTAAGGTAATTACATAAAAATGAACTCATTTATATTTAGAGTACTTTCACGTTACCGAAAACTAGGGGAAAATGTACTAGTGATGTCACAAACCCACCCCCTTAAAGGGAACACCATCCTCAGTGTTCTTATCAGTAAATATACTTTTTTTTAGCTTTAGACGCAACTATTAGGTCCATTTATTCAACAAACAAAAGATGGGTACTACACCCTTATTTTCTCAGCTATCTCCCAAGTGGCTTCATCAGGTCCAAAGTGATTCGATTACACCTAGTTCAACTTGGATCCTTTCTCTTTGGAGTGATTCCTGTCTATAATATCTAGTTCTCCTTTCTCTTTCAACAAACAGTCCTCGGCCCATTATTTCCGGAAACACCCCCAATGTGCTTATAATTTCAAGTCATCCATGCTCATGACTCTTTAAAAACTAATGTGATTTTCTAGAATCCCCTTTTCTGCTTCTCAGTCCCTCAGGTGATCTAATCCCCCTTCTTTGCAGTCACTCACTTTCCAAGTTCAAGCATCCATGTCTTTGCTTCTTATTCCCTTGGGAAATTCATTCCTTGGCAAGGCTTCCTTACATCAAAAGGATTTCATAACGAAGGGATGTACTTGCCTCAATAATTTCATACCGGTCATAGCATGCTTCATGGAAATCAGTAGACAACATTGGGTGCTAGTGTCCCATATTTTCCTTTCTAGTAAAATGATTAATCAACATGTCATTGTGCACTCTGGCATCTTCAAGTTATTTCTATTCATTTTGTAGCCAAGTCCATCGACCCAAACCCAAAATTTCCATTCTTTCATTATTAATAACTTACCCCTAAGCTAACATTTGAAATTTTGTTATCGTTCTTGTCACCACAAGTAAAATTTTCTCATAGATCAGACAATCATAAATCAAAATACCACATCATGTTCCTAGTTTCTGAATTTCTTGAAATCAAATGAAATACTAAAACTTATCTTTGAATTTTTCTTTTCTCCTATATTGAATGGTTTATCATCCAAATCAAGCACTTAGTTTTGTGTATGCTCCACACAACCTTCAACCAACTCTGTCTTCAGGTTTCTATTATTGAGTGGTTTATCAGACCCATGCAGATATGCAATAGCATATGTGCCTCATTAATTAACCAAGGAATCCATTCCTCCTTCCAAAAGAATGATTTTCGAAAATAATTTTGTCAAATGGCATGACATTTACATTCTTTTCATCATTCACATATTCACGAAATATAGCACATCCACACTCCAAATAGTGTTTAAGGTTTATAAAACCTCATGGAATTCATGCAAAGCATGGAATAATTTTAAAACAATAGTTTCCAAAGTTAGCGAAATGAATTTTCACCCAATTCTTTTCATTTACCATTTTACTTTACTGCCATTATAACTGCTATCAACTAATATATTTTTTTATCAAAATGTTTAGCAACTCATTAAACTGAACATGCTTTCAACCATTTTATTCACATGCTATCAACTTTCAACCCTTTCATTTTTCGCTCAATCTCACCACCATTATTACGGGAAAAAAATAACATAAATATCAGCAATGGGCCATTCCTAGCCTCTTTCCCAAAAGTGTTCCATGGAATTTGGAACCTGTTGTAGCAGCTAAAACTACCCTCCAAAATATTTTCCTTAGTTTTGTTTTGGAGCCTCCCTACCAACCTTTCACAACAGCATGTCTTGCCTTGTCAAGTACATAAGCTTCAGTGATTTTCTTGCAAAATGACAGCGTGTCCATCAAAGCTTGTTGCGTCCCCCCTCACAAGCTGTTTCTCTGGACTTGGTCCAGATGCAGGCTGAGGAGCTCCCTTAAGAAATTGCACAATTCTGGAGGGCAACTAGCCTTCCCTCTAGAAATTACGCAATTCTGTTTGGCACCCTATTGGGCTCCAGAATTGCGCAAATCTCTAGTGTTACAGGGAAAAGTGTCTATATAGAACTGCTCTATCGCACTAAGGTGTGACAGCTGCCTTAGAAACAAACAGAGAAAAGCTACTTTTGTTTTTCCTTTATGAATTATGGATAGAGAGGAACAAAAATACCAACCTCTGTCTTGTGCTAATCTCCCGATTTGATCCCTCTCTTCTTTGATAGTCCCAAACCACCTGCTCCCTTGCACGCCCAGCTTCACAAAGTACCTGTAAGATCATAGAAGCATAGCACTATACAAAGACATGGATCTATAATCATAAACAATCTAGGATCAGATGTAAATTGACCATACAAATGTAGCAAACATCAATGACACAAAAGCATGGAGGAAAACTCAAATAGCTTTTATTGATAAACAAGAAAAGAGCCAAGAGGAGTTACAACCAGTTGTTCTGACCCAGCATCAACCTCCCAGCAAAGAAGCCCCTCTTCACCTCAAACAAAGCTTAGATCACCCAACAATCTGATGTTTGTCTCAAGAAACCAACAACAATTCCTTACAATATGCAAAATTCTAGCCCCTGGATCTCAGGGATGAGGGATCCATATATAGATATCTGTAAGGGGGATGAGTCAGCTTTTGATTTGATTAGTGTCTTCTCTCTGATAGTTCTTGCTTCCACTTGGAGACTGATGGCCTCTTACTCATCCTTGGTCGAATTCAGTGAGGCAAGTGTCACAGGAGAAGATTCTGGAAGCTTCCATTGCCTCTCCACCTCGCGGAATGACACTGTCATTTGTCGTTTCTTGCCCATCGCACCCCACAGAGGGGACTTTTGAAATGTGACACACCCTCACAGTGTATTTGGGTGAGATGCAACGCACTTATCCAGTGGAGCAGCTGCAATGATCCTGTTTTGACCAATTCTGAGCAGTTTCTCATGGAGAACTTCTGGGAGAAGTTGTAATCTGTTGACCTTGTTCCTTTAGGGGTTAGAACAACACTTTTAGGGACTTAGGAGCCCTTGGTTTATGGAAATTTCATGCTTGGGGTTGTAGGGCCCAAAAATGTCTATAACAGTTGCCCCCTAAAGCATGAGGCCATTAATCTTTTGATGTCGGGTGAAATGCTTTATTATGAGGATCCGAAGTTCTTTCAATGCTACGAGAAGACCTGTAATAAGATACAATACAACACATTATCTTCATAATATTTTCATGATCTAGCTAAGGCAGGCATTCCCATGCTCAGCTTTATAAATTCATTTTCATGTACATAGGACAGACAATCATCTGAGTGTAGACTGATGATTCTGATAGAGCCATCATCCTTTTGAGTGGATGATTATCTATGCAGCAATGATGTACATTTAATGTCTTTATTTCCCTGAATATATATCGCAGCCCAGATGGATGAAACTAGATCCGGGGTCTTCAATCTCGTCCGATCTTCACTCAAAGTACAAGTCGATCCATGTGAGAAATGTTCTGAAGTCGAACATGGAAAGACATTGCTTGATTACCAGTCAATGATGTAAACTGTTACCAAGAGTGAGAGGAATCACCGATAATGATAATGACCCTCAAGGTACTGCAGTACAATTCACGTGGTGTGAATAAAGGACTTGGCGTCGAACACCATGCAAAATCTTTCGGTCGAAGGCCATTGATGTAAACCTGTCGCCGGAAGTGAGAAACTTGCCATTGAGGCATGCAAGCTTCAAAGTACTGAATGGGGTGTTCCTAGATCAACTTCTTGGATAATGAGCTGATGTCGACAAGAAGTGATCCGTCATAGGAGGGCCTTAATGAATCCCACATCAATGACACGGAACGGAGCAAATGATCTTAATGGAGGTGAAAACGATCTGGTGATATAAGGTTTAGGGAGGCGGTCATGAAAGAATGGAGTATAATGTATGGTAGTGGGTGAGACACAGGTGAATTATCTGAATGACTTCTCTTGAACATATCGGCGACACTGATGTGATGGATTGGTAGCATTAACCCCAAATGTGGATGGTATGGCGTGACCATGGTGCTGTGACTGGTGAATGAAACAACCCAACCCGACTCGGACACGGAGTGGAAGTGTCATGTTCAAGAGCGACTTGCTACCAACAAAGTTTCCTTAAGTTTTCTTCCCAATTTTCCCCAGTCATTGCTGACCAATAACTCTTTATTTTTGTCAAGCTTGAGGAGGATAACATATGCTTGTTCTATAATTTTCCCTTTGGGCAAACCCATCGCTATGTTTTAACAAGCCTAGCGATAGTGAAACTCGTTCTCGTCTATAGACAAGTTTGTTGCTATTATACTTTTAACGAGTTTAACGACAAAGATAACTCAATCCTTTTCAATTTTAGAGAGTCTAAAAAGGAACGTAAAGGTAACTCCAAAATTCCTTTTTCGTCATCTAATCCCTTAAGTCTGAAAAAGTATAAAACAATACAGAAGGGATGAATTTTCGATACTTTTAATGAGCCGAACAAAACAAGCGCTCGATCTTTTTGTGTAATAATCCCTCAAGTCCAAAAAGATTAAAATCTAGAGGAGGGATAGCACTTCCTGCCCCTTTAACGAGCTGGAGAGGCCAATGGCTCGGCAATCTTTTCATATTTTACGAGTCAGTTGAAAAGAGCTTAAAGGAGACTCGTCTTTTGAGGAACGAGTGATAAAATGGGTAGCAGCTAATTCCAGGTAAGGTTTGGAATTTTCCAATCACGGTAGTGTCACAAGGATGGCTAGTGAAATCACTCTTCGCAACTGTTCCTCAAAATGGGTAAACAATCAAATGGAGGTGAATGATCGGCCAATAAAAATGTGGAGGTGACGGTGCAAACACGACCAAGGCTTTAATGGTTGAAGTACTACATTGACGATGGTTATTTACCAGGGAATAGTTCATTTTTTAATGAGCTTAAACGCAGGGGGAAACATTTGCTCATGGCTTATGTTTATTTTTTAACGAGCTTGAACTATGTGCTAAAACTGCTCGATTGAATGGTCCCTTTTTTTATTTTACCATAAATAGCTTTGTTCTTTCAAAAATTGTACTGTATTTTCAAATGCTTCATCAAACTAGTTAAAAATGAACAATATATGCTTGAAAACGAGTTAGAACACTAATATTTTACTTTGAGCTACGTAAAAAGTAATGAAAAAGTGTTTTTACCTCTCATTTTACCATTTCATTTGAACTTTGGGTATGGTTCTATTTTGACCACCTTTGCCTTGGAGAAGATACCACTGATGCAGCCACAGTATATTGCACTCGATTTACCTTCACCTACTAAACCACGTATGCAGAGATGGGTTGACCATATGTCTAGGCATGCTGGTCAGTCTCAGATTTCATTTTCTGATACCTTCTTCAGGTGGTTTGATCGTCGGGAGATGGTTTATTCTGAGTATCCATATGTTGGCATGGACTTCCGGGGTGATCCAGATCTAGTACTGCCGGATGGCGAACAGTGGGGCGCCATTGGTAAAATCTTTGACCATATTCCTGTTTATTGTTTTTCATTTATAATGTCCTTGTGCTTTATTCTATCAAGACTTTAATCAAACTCATGTGTACATGCAGATGTTGGTCCTGTTCGTCCAGTAGTTCGCCTGAGAGTACCAGCTGCCGCCCCAGCAGGAGAGGCTGTCGGAAGGGCTATCCTTCGTGACCTTGATGTGGCCGAGACTCTCACAGCGTTACAGGAGTAGGTTGAGGGCCTCACTCTTGGTATTCCAGATGTGAGGACTGACAAGCTACCTTTGAGGCTACAGCGGCATACTACTGGTGTGCCAAGACGATGGACTCGTCTCTTACGCATGATCGCACAGGTTGTGACTTGCTATCACGAGCATCATTAGACTAGGGTACCCCCTAGCATTTTGAGTTTTTGGTCACTTGACCGATTTTGTCTTGGTTACAGAACATTATGTGTAAACCATAAACAGTTATATATATTTTTTATTTTCGAAGTTTCATTTTGGTTAAGTTACATGATCCAAATGCAAACATTGATGGTATGTTTATTTTTATAAATGTTGCAAATGTCTATATAACACATAATTTTCTAATGAGTCATTTAATGTGTTTAAGTTTCTGGAAATGTGTTGATATTGAATAAAATCAAATTGTCTTTCCAAAATATTAACCCTTAGGAACATGCGATAAATAGCTGGGTTTCAGACGGAATATATACCAGTGACTTGTAGTATTACGAGTTGTGAGTCTAGCCTGACAATTAGTCGGCGTATACCATGTGTGATGGCATCAGAGAGAAGTTCTATCAACGCGCTATATTCAGTGATGTTATTTGTTGATCGACCAATACATACCCCTCTGAAACTTACTAACTCGCCGCTTGGATCAAAAATAGCCCAGGCTGCGGAAGATAGGTTCCGTGAACTACGACTCGCTCTGTCGGCATATCCAACACATGACTCCAATAGGTTTGACATCTGCAACAAACGTAAAAAGTGGATTACTTGACCAAAATAAACACTTTAGCGAAAACAAAAACACAACAAAAGCATACAGGTTACCATTACGCATAGTAACGCTTGAGGTACAACCCATTACGAGGTTGCGCCAGTGGAATTCCGTCATAATCCATTAACTCGTAGGCTCCTTTTGCTAACACTCATTTAACAATATAGGGGCCAATCCATAAAGACTTAAATTTACCTGCTCCCAATTTATCGGATTCTTGGTCGTAAAGCAAGACCAAGTCACCTTCTGAGAAGACACGGGGTTTGACATTTTTGTCAAACTGCGCCTTGACTCATTTCTTATGGGCTTCGTTAGCCAAAGCGGCATCATGACGGGTTTCATCCAATTGGATTAATTCCAAAAAACGAGCTTCTTCTTCTGAAGTTCCGGGGAGGAGATCAATTGTGAGTTTGAGAGACGAGATTTCACACTGGATTGGTAAGACTGCTTCCAGGTCATATACCAGTTGGAAAGGTGTAAACCCGATTGCATTCCTTACCGATGTCTGGTAAGCCCACAAAGCTGAGTACAGGATTAGGTGCCATCTTCTCTTGTGAACTCCAATCATCCTTTGCAGCATGCGTTTCAGGACCTTGTTGATTGCTTCAACTTGTCCGTTGGCTTGCGGATAATATGGAGTAGAGCTGTCGTGAGACAACCCTAGTTTGGCAGCTAATTCGACCATCATGTGATTACGAAAATGTGATCCATGATCTGTGACTATAGCCTATGGCACACTGAATCTGGCGACTACATGATTGAAAAAGAAGAGGGCAGTTGTTTCACCAGTATTATCCAATGTAGGCATCGCCTCGGCCCATTCGGTAAAATAGTCAACTGTGACTATGATATACCCATGCCCCCCGGTCGAGGTGGGGTTACATGTCATGAAATCGATGCCCCATTTGGCGAATGGCCCAACTGCAACTATTGGCTGCAGAGGTGCGGGTGGTCTTCTTGTTTTGCTATCGAAAATTTGACAAGCATGGCAACTTCTGACTGCGGTTATGCAATCTTTGAACATTGTTGGCCAGAAGTATCCTGCTCGTAAGATTTTTTGCGTTGTAGCATATCCGGATTGATGCCCCCCACACATGCCTGAATGACAATCATTCAGGAATTTTTCGGCCTCCTCATGGGTGAGGCAACTTCTCAGAACTGTATCGATACCACGACGGTAAAGTGTATCACCGATGATCATGTAGTCTTTTTCTTGGTATCGAATACGTTTTCGTTCGGAGTGGGAGGTGTTTGGCCTGTATTTTTTGGTTTGGAGATAAATTATTATATCTCCATATCACTCATTGCTTGAAGATATCAGAAACAAACTTTTGTCCACAATTGTTTCATCAGATGTTTCATCGTTGGACGACGATGGGAGTTCGCACAATAATTCTGCGAAAACTAGAGCTTTTTTCGACTTGGATTTTACAAATTCCAGATCAAACTCTTGTAGGATTGCTATCCATTTTGAATATTTTCCCCCCAGCAACTGTCGCGACAATATATAAGTCATGGGATTGCATTATGACAGAATGGTAGTTTTCCGAAAGAGGACATAGTGTCGAAATCTTTGTATTGCTTGAACAGCTGCGAGTGCTAGCTTTTCAACGTAAGAATATTTGCTTTCTGTATCATTTAAGTTTTTACTCAAATAATATATAGGATGTTCAATTCCATCGACTTCTTGAACTAAAACCATTGCGATGGTCGTATCCGCTGCAGCCAGATACAGGTTAAAATCTTTTTGATAATCAGGAGCGTACATTAATGATGCTTTCATTAGTGATTCTTTTAAGGCATCAAAGGAAGCTTGCGCAACCTAATCCCACACAAAGGGCACTTCCTTTTTCAAAAGACGTGTATAACCTTTAGCAAGTTCGGCGTAATTTGGAATGAACCTCCTCAGAAAGTTCGCTTTCCCTTGGAGTTTCTGAATCTGAAGCAAATTCGAAGGTGGAGGCAAATTTATGATTGCCTGGACCTTACATGGGTCGAGACGAATCCCGTCCTTCGAGACTACAAAGCCAAGTAAACGACCAGAACTGACGCAAAATACACATTTGTGTGGATTGAGTCGTATCTTGTAGTGTCGGCAACGTAGAAATATCGCTCTTAAATGCTGCGGGTGATCAGTCCGCTTTCGCGAATGAGCCGGAAGGTCGTCGAGGTATGGTTGAACGATGTTTTTGATGTCATGGAAGGCATAATTCATTGCCCTCTGAAACGTCGCCCCTGCATTCTTTAAACCAAAGGGTAATTTTCGATATGCGAATGTGCCCCACGGACAAATAAATGCAGTCTTTGACTGGTCCTGTGGGCGGATATTTATTTGATTATACCCGGAGAACCCATCCATGAATGAAAAGATTTAGCATCCGGCGCATTCATCAATTATCTGGTCAATGAAGGGCATATGGTAGTTGTCTTTTGGACAAGCTTGATTTACATCCCTATAATCGACGCACACTCTAATTGTTCCTTGTTTTTTCATAACAGGAACAATATTCGATACCCAATCGGTTAGAGGAACTGGGTAGATGAAACCAGCATGGAGAAGTTTTTCAACTTCTGCCTTAATGGCAGCGGCTTTCTTGGGGTGCACCTATCGTAGCCGTTGTCGTACTAGTTTGACATCTGGATACATCTTAATTTCGTGTTCAACGATACTCGAGTCAATACATGGCATTTCACTATATGACCAAGCAAAGACATCTCTGAATTCGCGAAAAAGAGCGTTATATATTTCCAGTTGTGAAGGAGAACCACATTTTCCAACATAAATATTCTCTACAACATCTGTTTTGGTTGAGATATTTATGGCGATAGTCTCTTGAATGTTGGACAAGTTTCGCTCGGAATCCACCGTGTTTACAGTATTTGATAGGAAATCAAAAACTGAAGGATGATAAAGGTCATCTTGAGTATCTTCTCCACAATCCAGAAGAAGGGAACGATGGTGGGAATCATTCCATGGTGCCCCTTCAATTACCATTGATTGGACAATTCCTTCGTCGGTAACATGCACTCGCGAACAAGGATCTGAAGGGGTACCATATTCTTTAGACCTATCTATCCAAACGCTTGATGAGCGTTGATTTGGGTTTGCCTCCCATGCTAGGAACATTGATTGCTACAATATTTCCGTTGGGCTTGGGGGAAAAACCATTGCATGATCCATGTTGATATCGTTTTCTGAGATCTTTTTAGAAGATATCATATTGCAGGTTCCTACTGACGCTACTTCCGCCAGGTTGATTGGAGGTGGAAGGGCGAAAGTTCCCATTAATATAGGATCTTTTAGTAGGCCTACTCTGATATTTTGAAGCGAATGGGGGCTTCCATGGATCATGGGAATGCTTCCCGTAACTTGAGAACCATTGGGTAGGAAGTTTTGTTGATCGACGATTGTAATCCCTCCTTGAAAGGGAAATGCAATCTTCCTAAAATAGGTTGACACAACAGCAGCCATAGCATATATCCATGGTCTTCCTAGTAGGATGTTGTAATCAAGATTGCCATCGATTACTTCAACATCTACTTCTACCGTTTTCCCTCCTAGTTCAACTTTCAAGTTACTTAGAATACCATATGGGGTATATGTCCTTCCGTCGAATGCTTTTAATGTCGTCGAAGATCGCGACAAGGTTGGAGATCCTAAAGTTTTCCAGCAACTCATCGACATAATGCATGTAGATGCCCCCTCATCAATAATTGTTCGATGAATAGTTTTGTTGAGGGCTTTCACTTGAACAAGGAAATCTAGTTGAGCTGGTAATTTAGGATCGTATCCTTTATGGTCGAAGGATACAAGATCGGAATCCTTTGGGTCTATCCCACCAATGGCTGATAATAAAGCCTGCCTTTGGGATGGGCAATTCTGTAGTACTTCAAGAGTCGACATAGCGGATGGCGATTGGGCCAAATCTTCCACTATATTATAATGCTGTGCTGCTCTAGCGCGGGATTAAACGTCGACTTGTGTACTACTCCCTTTGGCAGTTTTATTGTCAATTCAGGAATGATGGGCGGCGCAACTTCTGTCAAAGTTGTTGTTGAACTACTAGGTTGATCTTTATCCTTGTTGTTCGACAGCTGTGGATTCCCATAATCTTTGTTCCTTGTCGATATCAAAGCATCATTTTGCTGTTTTGAAACCGACAACATTAGCACTTGAGACGGGGAAGCATTTCCACTTTCAACCAGATTTGTTCCCGGATTTGGAAACGGATCAGTTAACACTACGGAGGTTTTTGAATTCTTGAAGAATTTCTTAAGCTCAGCTTTGTGTGGACAACTTGCGGTCCAATGATCCTCATCGCATATAAGGCATGGATTTTTTGGTTTCCTATCTCCAGGAGGGTTTGAAGAAGATTTTTCAGGTGATGATTCTTCCTGTTTCTTCTTCTTCCCTTTGCCTTTCTTCTTGCTCCCTGGTTGTTTGGTTTCTTTGCCTTTATCTGTCGATACGGCATTTACTTCCGAGGCAAGAAGTTCGTCTTTTGCATTTTGACCTGAAATCTTACGGGCCTTTTTGGATGTAGCCTTTGTCGATTTCGTGTCTATTGTGCCAATCACGCCATCACCGGCATGAGAGTCATTGTTTGATTTAGGAGGAGGAGGAATTGAGAATTCCGGTCTAGGGGCGTCAGGTATTTTATCGTAGAGCATGCCGGATTGAGTGTAAATCAAGTCCAAATATTGCGCACGAGCGATAACTTGCTCTTCTGTTACGACTCCCCCTTTGCCACATCTTCTGTGATGGAAGGTAGTAATGACTTGATAAACCATTCAACTAGGAGCTGATCGGGGACATACGTTTTTACCATTCTACGACGACGTCGCCACTCATGTATATGATCAGATATGTGAGTGGCCGTTGTCTGTTTGAAATTGGTAAGAAGTTCTGTTCCCGTTTCGTACCTTATTGGTAACTGAAAATGGGTTAAAAAGGTTGTGGCTAGGGTACTGAAGTTGTCGAACGAAGCTCTAGGTAATTCAATGTACCATTTTGCCGCTAGACTCGTTAACGTCCTCTGAAAGAGGAAAAGTCTTATCGAATCATCATTTAGGGTGTTTGATGAACACCATAGATGAAAGGTCATCACATGATTCGATGGGTCTTCACCCGGATTTCCATTAAATTTAGGAATATCTGATGGAAGTTTATGCGGAATCGCTAGCCACCAAGGGGCATAAGCGATTGGATCATTTGTTAACCGATTTAAATCAGGTAACTCTAAAGTTTCCACAAAGGGTAACTACTGATTCAGGTTAGGCGAAGCATACCCAGGATATGATGGGATTGCCTGAGCAGTTGGTCTTTGCATACCGACATAATGCATTTGATGCTGGTAACTTTGGTAAGGTTGGTGGGCATGACCATTGTAAAATGGTTGATTTTGACCGTTTTGAATATACGACTGTCCACTATTTGCAAAGATTTGTTGCTCAGAACCTTGGTATACTTGTTGGAATTGCGGTTGTTGGTATTGTACTAGCCATGGTTGTGAAGCCATGTGTTGTTGCCCGATACTAGCAGTTTGACCAAGATGAGGGGTAATTGTACCCGTCTGAACCTGTGTCATTCCACCAGTCGGCGATTGTGGTTGAGTCGCAGGGTCAAGGGGCTGTTGCATTACAACCTGAGAAACCTGAGGTTGGCATACAACAAGCAGCGCTTGAACTTGCGACACTGTCACAATAGCTGGCGTAGTTGGTATATTTGACATAGGTAAGCATTGTTGCATCGAGTATACAACTCTTGGTTGTTGAGTTAGTATAGGTACCCAACCGCTTGAGGTAATTCCAGCATAACCTGAATGTTGTTGTGAACTCCCGTATGGATATCCTCCCAGAGGGGATAATGAAAGGGTATACTGCCCCCCATACGGTGGTAATCCAGAACTCAAGGGAATGGTTTGCCCTTGGGGGCCGGACTGCCCAAATTGACCTCCAAATGGATCAATTTGTTGAGACTCAACATAAGAGTTTCCGGATATTATTCTGGATGAACAAACAGGAACAGACCATACTGTCGAAATGGCCCCTGAGTGGGCTCCTTCTAGCAGTTGAGAGCTAGTCGGGACAGATGGTATACCAGCGAACATTGTTGGAGTGATAGTAGGGAGTTCTGCTGTCACTGTGTTAGACGACACAGTCCTAGATGTTGACGGTTTTTTAGACATTTGTAGTCTATCCAAAAGATTACCTAGCGATTCTACAGGAACTTCAGCTGGTGGTAGACTAACTTCTGATGAAGAAGGATATAGAGTGATCCTGACTCCAAATTGCGATGGAGTACTCGTTGGAGGATCTTCTACAATCTCTTCTATAGAAATCAGACCAGGTGGAAGGGGAAGACCGTCAGGTCCCTAGAATATTTTTGGTGCCGAAGAAGGTATGGAATCGGCAGTGATAGATGTTTGAAGAGCAAGACTCTCCGAACCGGTTGAAAATGTAACTGGTTCAGTAACACAAGTGTTTACTCTCAGACTAGGATCAATATCACTGTCCTTCTGTGGCTGCTAAACTTCTTCTGTAGAGGCATGGATTCTAAAAATGTTTGGAGTAACCGGAGTCTCTGATGTTATTGGAACACTTGTTCTAACTTTAACAGGAGATTTGGAACCGGTTAAATGAGTTTGCTTTGTCCGTACTAGCTTCGATTCCGGAGACAAAGACGGTTGACTCGTAAGCCTCCGCGAACGACGGGGTTTCAATTGACTTTCTCCCACGATTGCGGATTACTCGATCAACTAAAATAAAGGGGAAGTATGCTTCCGAATTAAATGAATTTTAGATGCTTTTACACAAAAAAAAATTTCAATTTTTAAGAGTCGAGAAAAAACAAAAGATGACTCTAGTCTCCTTCGATTTTTAATGAGCCTGAAGTGACAAGTGCTCAGATGGACCTTTTCCATTAAGGAGTCTAAAAAGGAACGAAAGGGACTGCTCTGGAAATCTAGGTAGAGGGATTACCAAACCAATCGCAAAACTGCAGAATACTTTTTACGGTACGGCAGTCAATCTTCCCGAATGTTGTTTTCAGTGCATTGCGATCGATAGGGTGGCAAACACGGCTTCCTATGGATAAAGGATTAAGCCTATTGGGGTCTCCCAAAATATACTCGACGGTACGTGGGAGCACAAGTCCGTACTGGCACTTATCGTCTCAAAGTGGAGGAATCACCCAACCATTAGTGAGAGCAACAGTTACCAGGCTTTACGATGCCGGAATACGTCTCTAGCCTAGACTTCTAAATGTTGTGCGTTAAGTTCCAAAGCGTTGTTAGATTTATTGAATTTATTTTAAGTTGATCTTGTTTATGAAGTTTGCCTTTCGGGTTTACCACGAGATGTAGATGTAATTCCTAAAATGAAATCTAAGATGATAAACAAACTTCTTATCTCTTTTATGCAATGAAAATCCTAGCTACTAGGGAAAAGAAAGACAGAATCTTTTCACAAAGAGCAAAGAGCACACTCTAAATGCACTTTCCTAAATCAAGCCAATCAGACTGTCTATATGCAAATGCACATGCATGTATTTGTTTTCGACTTTCTTAGTGTATGAATGTTAAAAAGAAAGTTGATGCACAAATCTGAATTTCTTTTCAAGCGACAAATATCAACAAGTTTCTTTTTCGAAATCAAAAAATGGAGACAATCACAACACTTTACGATTTTGAAATGAATACTTGTTCTTGACACTAGAAAATTACAAATTCAGACCAAAAGCAATAGTAACAGGATAATCGGCCATCAACAACAATCAAACTCTTTCCTACGATTGAAATCGACACTTGCAACAGATTCAAATCAAAGAACGACAGTACGATTACGCTACTTTTGCAAAGGAGAACTGGAAATGACTCAACAAACACACAAAAACATCTATAGTTATTTTGTACAAAGGAGGTAGAATAACAACAAGGAAAAGGGGTTTCAAACAGAGATATACTGATCACAGGCAGCAAAATTCAGGAATAGAACTGGAAAGAATGAACTACAGAAGCCACAACTGCACAGAGCTAGTCTGATCAGCGCACCTGTAACACAGAGAATCTGAAATGCAGCGTAGGTTTTCCACTCGGGAAGTGCGCTGAAGTTCAGAAACTCTGAACAGTACCTGCGCTGGGCCAGAAACGAGACTCTGTTCGGGTTCCGGGTCACAGTTTGCAGTTCAGTTCTTGGGTTTTGGCCGAGCAAAAAGCAATCAGTAATGCAACAATCATGGGTAGATCTAAGGAGGATCTAAGAGCTATCACAAGGGAAATCAAATAGTTTGTGAATCAGTTGTTTAAATCATAAACAGATCCAGTGGATGGATTGAAGCAGCAGTTATCTACTTTGCATTTGTTATGGCAAATGCAGTTCGAATGCTACTTGTAATTTTATGAAACAAACAACAAAGAATGATAAACAAACAAACTAATTAGTTCCCCAGCGAAGTCGCCATTTTGTTACAGGGAAAGGTGTCTATATAGAACTGCTCTATCCCACTAAGGTGTGACAGCTGCCTTAGAAACAAACAGAGAAAAGCTACTTTCGTTTTTCCTTTATGAATTATGGATAGAGAGGAACAGAAAGACCAACCTCTGTCTTGCGCTAATCTCCTGATTTGATCCCTCTCTTCTTTGATAGTCCCCAGCTACCTGTTCCATTGCACGCCCAACTTCACAAAGTACCTGTAAGATCACAGAAGCATAGCACTATACAAAGACATGGATCTATAATCATAAACAATCTAGGATCAGATGTAAATTGACCATACAAATGTAGCAAACATCAATTACACAAAAGCATGGAGGAAAACTCAAATAGCTTTTATTGATAAACAAGAAAAGAGCCAAGAGGAGTTACAACCAGTTGTTCTAACCCAGCATCAACCTCCCAGCAAAGAAGCCCCTCTTCACCTCAAACAAAGCTTAGATCACCCAACAATCTGATCTTTGTCTCAAGAAACCAACAGCAATTCCTTACAATATGCAAAATTCCAGCCCCTGGATCTCTGGGATGAGGGATCCATATATAGATATCTGTAAGGGGGATGAGTCAGCTTGTGATTTGATTAGTGTCTTCTCTCTGATAGTTCTTGCTTCCACTTGGAGACTGATGGCCTCTTACTCATCCTTGGTCGAATTCAGTGAGGCAAGTGTCACAGCAGAAGATTCTGGAAGCTTCCATTGCCTCTCCACCTCATGGAATGACACTGCCATTTGTCGTTTCTGGCCCATCGCACCCCACAGAAGGGACTTTTGAAATGCAACGCACCCTCACAGTGTATTTCGGTGAGATGCAACGCACTTAGCCAGTGGAGCAGCTGCAATGATCCTCTTTTGACCAATTCTGAGCAGTTTCTCATGGAGAACTTCTGGGAGAAGTTGTAATCTGTTGACCTTGTTCCTTTAGGGGTTAGAACAACACTTTTAGGGACTTAGGAGCCCTTGGTTTATGGACATTTCATGCTTGGGGTTGTAGGGCCCAAAAATGTCTATAACATCTAATCAAGATTCACTAAGAAAATTGTGCAATTCCTGCCAGTGGGGTTGCTCAACCCAGGAATTTTACAATCTTGGGATGAAGTCAGTTGCTCTGCCCAGAAATTGAGCAAAATATCTGGGTAGCTAGCTGAGCTCGCTCTCGGAAATGCACATTTTTTCCTCCCAGTTGAGCAGACTATTGCATGTGCAGTTGAGTTGATCAGTTCCACGTGGACCAAGGAAACGTGATTTTCATGAATGGGTTTCTTTTTCCCAGAGTAGCAAAAAGAAACATGAAAAAAGCATCCCTATATTGTAGGCATCTATTTTTAGCAGTCGGAGGTTATATGAAAATATCATTTTAAAATCTTTCCTACAAGTGTCACTTTTTCCTAGATTTGTGGCATGCGCATCATGAGCTCCAAACATATTTATTTGACACATTAGATCTCATTTCTTCACATCAATCTTGGAGATTTGACATCCCGCAACGCATCCAAGACTCTTCGACACATATGGCACAACTATCCATGGGTAAGTGGTCTTAACTTGTCTTTTGCAGCCTTTGTGTCACTTTTTTGTTTTTGCTTGTGTGAGTGTTGTTTGCTCGATTTTTGTGAACTCTTGTTGTTGTTTACATGCATACTAGATTGTACTATCACCATTTCAATTTTTGTTAGCATCTCACTGTTGTCTCATGCATGAAAATATTTTGCACGAATAGTCGCTGATTCAGCGACTCGCTTCACCCACATGCATGTTGTTTCATTTTTTGAATCTTTCATTCACTATTTGCATGCACGATCATTTACTCCTTACACTCATTATTTCCATGCATTCACAATCACATTTTCTTTCAGTTTCCCGTCGGCGGATCTAGGTAGCCTTGGCCTGGACTTACAACATTGTGCAATCCTGAGAGGGAAGGCTTTGTCTTCCTCTTAGGAAATGCACATTTCTTTCTAGGAGTTGTCCTCCAGTATTGCATTGTGAAATTCTAAGGGACAATGACTACTAGCCCAAAAAAGTGCGCAATGCAGTCACTAGGCCTGCAACCACTACCAACTAAAATTGCACATTGGGCAATTCTAGAAGCCTGCAGACTAGCCTAGATTGTGCATTGTGCAAATCTAGCAGCCAGCCAGCCTCCCCAGATAGCCCATACTGCCTTTTTTGTAGTTCTCGTAGCTAGTCAGCCAACCTCCCAAAAGAAATTGTGCAATCCTTGCCATTCAATCCCCAGGTATGTTGCATGTTACTCCTCAAGTTTGCTTTGGTTTTCACTGACAGATTTCTCGCCATCCATGTGGCTTTGTCTTTAGATCTAGCAAGTGTTCGCCTGCCTCTTAGTAGTTCAATATCACTGGCCTCCAAGAGAGAAGAATGAAAGGACACTAACGAAAGTGCAACTGGAGCAGCAGTTAGCAGCAGTTAAGTAAATATCTGCAAGTCTATCGATCTATGAAGATACCAAGCTGATTGTAGACAAGGACATCAAGCTGAAATGTCAAAAGGTCAATGATCCATTTGGAAGCACATTTGGGGAACACCTCGAAGACTGCCAAGTCTATGTGAACATCCACAACTCCAACTTGTACCAGATTACATGCAGGGATCCCGTGCTCCCATGCACGGACATGATACATTGGATTGTCTTGCACACTGATCCTGAGGTGATGACATTGAGCAGTGTCAGCAGGATGGAGATTACTACCTTTGGGCATAGGATTATGATGAGATGTATCAGATGTCAGAGCCTGTGATCATCATGGAGGCTCCGTTCACCATACCCAGTAGTAATGCCAACTCCAGAGACATTTTGAAGAACTGGGCAAAGGAGCCGTCTAGATTCAGGATCACACCAATCAGGTCTACAAAACAAAGATACTATGGAAGGAATATCAATACTTGGTCATCTTTTCATATCGACTGTATTGCCAAGAAAGCACGGAAACCTTCCCATAGAGTTGGGTGATCGTGTTGGACCAACTAGCCAGAGAAGGCAAAGCATGCAACTAGTCTGGAATGTTGGCTCATCAGCTAAAGGAACAGGTAACAAGGGCTCGAAAGTTGCCCAAAGGTATGCAAGTAGAAATCTACATGTTTTCCTACATCTTGGATGCAATCTGTGCCCGACATGAGTTCTTGAGCTTGAAGTGGGCATGGACATTGACGAAGACTGTTGTGAAGATTTTGTCCGAATGCAACTTCATAGGAGTTATCACACGGCTGTTCGATCATTTTTTCACCCCGAATTTACAAGATGATGTTCGAACAGGATCCTCCCTTAATGTCAAAGGCACCAATGGAGGCACTGATAGACATAGTTGATTGGTATACCTCACCGTCCAACACCTTCATACAGATGTACAATGTGGAGAAGCCTCTACATGTTCTACCAAATTTTGCCTTGGACATACTCGTCATGTAGGAAGTAGCATATCACATCTCGGTAGTATTGACAGCTAGGGTGCACCGAAAGAAGAAGGCACCTTACCCTGCTCTTCCACTACATATTGGGTTATATGTGATTCAGAGTTTCAAGCATGCAGATGTCAAAGAAGAGTAGATGATGAAGTATCCATTCGACCTCCGAAGTTCCAATCTGTATAACCCGCATTGTCTTATGACAAATCACTACATGAGAGTACAGTTCAACTGGATCCACGGGGCATGTCATTGGGTGGAGGATGACCCATGGAGATAATGTTACAACTCCTCCAGACTCAATGAACCGGTCGGCTTCGCTGTGCAGTGGTTAGCGAAGCAACGTGAAGCAACATCCCAAAGAGCACCAGAAGCAGTAGAAGCAGTAGAGATAAACATACTAGCGTGTGACAAGGGCAAGACGAAGATTGTCAATCGCATGGAGGAAGAGAAAAACTGTACGTTTTGAGCAGATCCACTTGTGGAGAAAGCATCTATGGCTATAGAGGCGAACATGCAACAACATAACAAGTGAAAAACTCAAAGGTAGAGAGAGAAATGGAGAATGAGGGAAACAGAGAAGGAGTTGCATGAGTTGAAGGAGAAACTCTGGAAGGAACAGGAACTGCGTAAATAGGAGAAGGAAGCACAAAAAGAATAGGTATAGCATGGGGCACACCTTGTGCAGATAGATGAAAGAACCTGTACATGTAATGGACTCATCATAAGAGTTGGCATTAGGCTAACAGAGTGAACCATCGCAGGAGCAGGACTTTGCTAAGGAGATAGAGCAAGCACTTGAACAAATGGATATAAATATGGAGTAGTAGGAGTTAGAGCAAGATATCGACCTCATGCTTCACCACCAAGAGGTCGACCCACCAGCTTCACCACATCCATAAGACAATAAAGTCCCAAGCGACCAAGGAGACACTGAGATCCTTGGAGATTAGTTGAAAGGAGGGTTGCACAACATCTCATTTGATGAATCTCAACATAGAGTTGTGCAATCTCGTAGAGTGTTAACTCAAAAGGATCATACATCTCCTAAGTAGTACAAGGAACAAGTGATCATGGCTAACATGTGAAAAAATACAACAGCATTAGTCGATGCTACCAAAGCATATGCCAAAGCCACTAGCTCGAGTGTTCGCTTTCTGATAGCTGAGAATGAGTGAATGGCTAGGGAGCTCTAGATAGCCAATAAAGGAGGATAATTGGTTATAGCATCCGCCTAAGAAGAATTGAAGAAGGAAATATTGGATGAAGTATTGTCCCTTGACACATTCATGCAGGCATTGTATTCCAAGTTTGGTACTGTGCATAAGGTAGTCGTCCAACTCAACGAATGGCAAAAGCGATGTGTTAGAAGAGCATGTATCTTGTCAAAAGCTCATGTTGTTGTTGATTACATGCAAACATGAATGATGAGATACAAGGGAGCCCCACTTCACTTGCCTAAGATGATGAATCCCAGAGCGGTCGAGCTAAAGGCATCCATATGGAGTCAAATCCAAAACTAGGAAGAGCTCCCGCAACTCATCACTAGTCTATAGGATTCCCATGCACGTGTATTCAAGAGTATGGATGTTGTTGTTCATGCACATGCGATCGCATCATTTGGGACTCTCACTTAGGTGAAGACAAAGGCACATGTCTAATTAGAGATTGACTCGCACTTTGACAAGTTGATGTGCATAGCCACCAGCCCAGACTTTTCCATCAGTGCAAACACCATGCACAAGTATGTTATTGGTTTGGCTGCACTGAAGAAAAATATGCTCATGCTATCAGATGAGATGAATAGAGGAGACTGAGCAGTGTACTCGAATGATATGGAGGCAAGAGTCAGGTTCCAGAAATATGTCACCTTAGAGTACATGGACACCATCACAGACTACCGATCTTGGCATCAGTTTGCTACTATCGACTACCGTGAGGGTGTCGAAGAGTTGGTCTTCCAACAATTGTCCGAGTCATAGTGATGTTTTGCATGGATTTCTCAAGCCATTTTGTCACACATGGGTACATGTGCATTGTAATGTAACATCTTTTCAAGTGTAAGTTTAAGTGTCAATAGTTGGATGTAACAGTCATAGAATAGATGAAGAGTCATGAGGGTAGATGAATTGTCACAAAGGGGATGTCAAGGGCCACCCCACCCTTTGCTATAAATAGTCCCTCATAACTCATTGTAAAGTCTTTTGGTCAGCCAAGCTTCTGATAAGACTATCTTAGAGAGAGCTTGGACAATATTCTATCATGCCTTGGCTTCTCCACTGCGCATAGCTAGTAAGTCTCTTTGGAGGAACAAGCAGTTGTGGCTGTAATGTTCCGCTATCAGAACTAGTGGTTGGACATGGATGTATTATATGACTGGAACTTACACTTCTTAATATAACAAAGCCAACACATTTCATGCATATGTCATATTGTATTCCAGCTATCTTGTTTACTCTAAATGGTATATGTATCTATTTTCTTATGCATGCATGTATGGACTATTCTGTATATGTATGAATCTTACTGAAATGTGTTGATTGGTTTAACCATCACTTTGGATTGTTAGCTAACTTTATTTCCAGTTTGTGATGCATCTATGCCCATGTGTTCCCTTCCAAGAGACGTGCTATCACAGGTTTCCAAGGGGCACACTTACCCCACTCTCCATGTGTTAGAACCATTCATGCACCTTCCTTGTCTCACCACAGCTGTCACATCCTTGCTACCAATAGGGACATCTTACTTGCCTCTATGTGAAATCATGGTCAAGGCATTATCGTACGACCCACTGCTGGGACTCCTACACCAAACAGTTTGAGGCCTAGTTGGGACTTCTCACCGGGGAGATCCCTTGACATGTTGGCGGGTTTTGGTGCTTGAAGGAGGGTCAGATGACAAGATGTGTACTATCATCATGTTTTGAACCTTTGCATATCTATCATGGAGTCTTGCACTCTCCTCCCTCCATGATGTTTTTCGCATGTCAAATCTGTCACCATCACGAGGGAGTTCTTTGATCTCTTGTCCACATACATGTATGATGGTGAAGGCAAAGTGGCTTGGCCTGAGTTCTTACATGAATTCCTTGCCTTGCTTCATGAGGATCATGGATGTTCTGATGAACATTCAAGTTTGTTGCTTGCATACACACTTCACGAATCTCCACATTGGTGGTTATGTAGCCCACCATTTGATAGCGTGCACTCACTTGAGCACTTGTGTGATCTCATTGAAGACATTTTCTATCACTTTCAACTAGAACATCTTGACCAAAAACTGCTACAATAACGGAAGGCTCCGAATGAATCACCTATGGATTTTTTTCAATGCTTCCGTGATTTGCAGTTTCAAGCGCTGAAGAGCCAGATGAAATTTTTCTATCTTTGGGATAGATTTTAGTATTTTCTTAAGAAATATAACCATCCCAAGAAGAAGTTCAATATCAAAGCCCGCTAAGCATTCTTCAATGATGGAGTTGTGCAATCATAGATGGACGTAGTCGTTGTCACAAGTGACTGTCCATTGTCCCCTCATCAAACATCTCCACCATCGCAAAGTGATGTGGGAGAACATGAACACACATTTGTTGAACCGTCATGACCTCCAGCCATCACTCCTTCTGATTTTCGTGCAGACTTGGTTGTGAGTCCCATACCTTTTCACATGTATCTTATACCTCAACCTCTGTCTTCGTATTTTGATCATCCTCCAGATGACACAATCTTGTCTTCTTCCATTCTGAACTGTACACTTGTTTTGAACAAGGATCGATCTATTGATGGAGTTGGTGTTGCACAACCATCATGCGCTGGAATTCATGAAGGGCATGATAGGGAGATTTAACATCCAATGACAACAAGGGACCATCCATGTCTATCTGTACCTCCTCCATTTTTTCCTGACATCCTTGATGATCTTGCCATCCCTGATTTTTCATGTGCATCTCCATCCATGGATGCACCCATTGTTGATCATTCGCAGGACACACCAGATATCAGTCCATCACCTGACAATGGAGAGGAACAATCATTCATTGAAAATATACTTGATCTTTCATTTGATTTTTCCAGAAACGTAGAGGGTGAACATCCTTTCTTCTCACCCACCCCTCTGTGTGATTCATTAAATCATGAGGATGCCGACCAACATCCTGAGTTTTCTGATCTCGGTTGTTGTGATCTCTTTACCTCATCATCTGACCATGATGTTGATTCATTCATTGTTAATCCATCTAAGCCACTAATTTACGATGATATATCTATTGACGAAGTCGAAACCCCCCAAACTCTCGAGGCACTTCAGCCCGAGTTGATGGTTATGTCAAGCCCTCATTGTCCTGAGGTTGGTTTCGCTTCCGATCAGGAATTGTTCAATCACCCAAGGCTCCTCATCACTCATCTGTACGCATTGAATATCAACCTCACACACATATCGTGCTTCCTCCACTCGAACCACACGATCCCATCGCTCATGCATTGGAGGAAACTTACATTGCGAGCACATGTGCATGACACAAGTTGTCTTTGTTTCTTACATTTTCTTCCATGTCACGATTAAGGGAATGCATACACTCAACATTTGCATGTAGTGTAGCACAACACCACGGCAAGTCCACAGAGTGCACGTCATGCGCTTTCACTCATTTTTGTTTTGTGGATGCTTGTAAGCTTGGAGTTTGTTTGTTTTCACTGTTGTATCTTTCACATTTGCTGGTTCACACAACTATGTTTTTCACGAACCATGCTTCAACAACATGGGTCAACCAATGCACTGGTGGCTGCATTGGAAATATCACTTTACGTGATAAGGCCCATGCACCGTTGGCTTAGGATTAGGAGTAGTTTTTTATTTCAATTTGTTTGCTTGCATGCCTATTTGCTTCCTTTCTTTACATGTTTGTTTGTTTGTTTGCTTGTTTTCTTATTCACTTTTCTTTTGCATTTGCTTCTGCTTTTGCTTTGCTTTGTGGTTTGTTTTCTTTTTTTTGTTCGTGGGTTAGTTTCACATGAAACCATGTATGACTCCTGAAACAAGCTGGGTAAAGTACAAGAGGCCTTGTGCAGCTATCATTACTTGGTTATTTGTCATCCTGCCTCTGTATGAAGAACTTGTTACTTTTAGTCCATGATACATTGATGGAAGTTACGTACTTTTTGAAGTGAACCTTGGTAAAAACACAATGCTTGCGCACTAACTAGTGTCACCTACTCTAGTCAGTTGTTTTGGGTTAACCCTTGACAGCTCAGTCAAGTAGAGTAAGGTGAGGGGGAAAACCTTAACAAACACGTCAAAGGTATATAATAAAATACTTCTCTGAAGGAACAAACTCTTCTTCTCTCAATAAGTCAGGATCTCTCTTTCGCCTCTGAAATGAATAAGTGTTATGCAGAGTTATAAAAAATAGAAAAAATGAAAAGTGAAAAATGAAAAGTTGAAAAATGAATGAGGTGAAAGAAGAGAAAGGCTTCCTGCGCAGAGAGGAGATGCAAGTAACTCTGTCACGGTACTGACCAGGCTCACTAGTAGCGAAGCAATGCTTATGTTCCTACATCGCTCCACTGGGGTACTATCTAGGCCTACTGGCAGCGGAGCAACACCAGAGATGAAACTAAGACTCTGAAAACTATACTACTTGTGCACCAATATACCCCTCAACCCCAATCGAAACAACTGTGTTTCCTTGGCTTGGAATGTGTGTCAATCGACCAAGAGCTTCACAGATGCTACGTCTTATAATAAAGCTATCATGAAACCAAGATGAACTGAGAACTGAACAATACTTCTAGAGGTGTTAGACTTGTTTTTCACGAACAAGGTCCATTCAAAGAGCTAGAGTTCTACCAGTGTGTCGCCGAGTGTTGTAGTAGCTATAACCACCCTCCAAAATTTTTGCCTTAGCTTTGTTTTGGTGCCTCCCTACCAACCTTTCATAGTAGCATGTCTTGCCTTGTCAAGTATACAAGCTTCAGTGATTTTCTTGCAGAATGACAGCCTGCCCATCAAATCTTGTTGCATCCCCATCATAGGTTGTTTCTTTGGACTTGGCCCAGCTGCAAACTGAGCAACTCCCTCAAGAAACTGCGCAATTCTAGAGGTAAACCAACCTCCCCTCCAAAAATTGCGTAATTCTGTCTGGCAGCCTGCTGGGCTCAAGAATTATGCAAATCTACCAGTCAATCTTCACTGAGAAAATTGTGCAATTCCTCCCAGCAGGGTTGGTCAGCCCAAAAATTGCGCAATCCTAGGTAGTAGTCAGTTGCTCTGCCCAGAAATTGCACAAATCTTCTGGGCAGCCAGCCCAGCTCCCTCCCAGAAATGCACATTTTTTCCTCCCAGCTGAGCAGACTATTGCATGTGCAGTTGAGTTGACCAGTTCCACACGAGACCAAGGAAACTTGATTTTCATGCATGAGCTGATTTTTCCCAAAATAGAAAAAAGCAAAATGAAAAATGCATGGCTAGATTTTAGGGAGCTATTTTTAGCAGCTGGAGGTTACATGCAAAGATCGTTTTAGAATCTTTCCTCCAAGTTTCTCTTTTTCCTAGATTTGTGCCATGCATGTCATGAGCTTCAAACTTATTTATTAGATGCATAAGAGCTCATTTCCTCACATCGATCTTGGAGATCTAACTTCCCACAACACATCTAGGACTCCTCGACACATCTAGCTCAACTATCCATGGGTAAGTGGTCTTAACTTGTCTTTTGCAGCATTTCTGTCGCTTTTGTGTTTTCACTTGTGCAAGTGTTGTTTTCTTGATTTCTATGAATGCTTACTATCATTTACATGCAGACTAGCTTGTACTAGCACCATTTCAGTTTTTGTAAGCATCTCACCATTGTCACATTCATGAAACTATTTTGCACGAATAACAATGATTCAACGACTCACTTCAACCACATGCATGTTGTTCCATTTTCTGAATCTTTCGTTCATTGTTTTCATGCACGGTCATTTACTCCCACTTACACTCAGTATCGCCATGCATTCACAATCACATTTGTTTTCAATTTCCCATCAGCAGGTCTTGGCAGCCTTGACCCGGACTCTACCTCACCAAGACAACATTGCACAATCCTGAGAGGGAAGGCTCTGTTTTCCTCTAAAGAAATGTGCATTTCTAGCCAAGAGACGTCCTCCAATCTTGCATTGCACAATTCTGAGGGACACTAACTACTGGCCCAAAAATTGTGCAATGCAGTCACTGGGCCTGCAACCACTGCCAGCTGAAATTGTGCATTGTGCAATTCCAGTAGCCAGTGGGCTAGCCTAGATTTCACATTACGGAAATCCAGTAGCCAGCCAACCTCCCTAAACAACCTAGAATTCCTTTTCCATAGTTCTGGTAGCTAGTCAGCCAACCTCCCAGAAGAAATTGCGCAATCCCTCGCCAATCAAACCCAAGGTATATTGCATGTTACTCCTCAATTTTGCTTTGGTTTTCTCTCTGACAATTTTTGCCATGCATGTTGATTTGTCTCTAGATCTAGCAGGTGTTCATATGCCTCTTAAAAGTATCAGGATCAATTGCCTCCAATAGAGCAAGTTCAAAGGGAAACAGAGAAAAGTGCAACTAGAGAAGCAGTTTAGCGAGTGTCCGCAAGTCTACC